>CM065589.1:453863605-453880803 GCA_033119425.1 Bufotes viridis
GTCACTTTTCTGCCTAGAAAACATAAATTTTTCCAGCCGCTGCTACAAATAACGGCTGCAACAATGCCATTATTTTTCAGACATGTGTACATGCCTAATTTTTCTGTCCTAGGGTGCAGCACTGTGGCTGCAAAATCAAAACAAAACAAAAAAAGGCACATACAAGTGTCAATTCCCCTTCGTGATCGTTACCTTGTTGTGGTGAAGGGGCTTGCGTATCACAATGAAGCAATCATCACCTCTATGAGTGTGTTGGCAATGTTGCCACACCCCAGATGATAAGGCCGTTGCTTCATTATGGTCAGACCAAAAGCGATCGGACGGCTGGATAATATTTCATAAAAAAAACATTAATTTACCTTTTTTTTTTAAAGTTGTATGGGTTTTTAATACATAAAATAAAAAATCATAATAAAGTCTCTTAATAGTTTATTAGAAATAATGCAGACAATTAAAAAATTCCTCATTAATTCCAATACAAAGCAAGTACAGAGCTCAGAACTAAATTATTTCATGATGTCGTAATGGTTCATTAATTCGACAATGGTTAATCAATTCGACACACGTCCCCGGATAGGGTACGTAACAGGGATTAAACTGATAGGAAGAGTACTAGTTAAGACACCACTCATATAGGGTGTCACAGCACATTGTTCGCGCAGTGCCCCAATTTGGGAGTAAGAGGACCGACCAAGCTGCTTTTTCCATCTCCCGGTTCCTAAAATCAATTTAGTTTGGTGTATGAGAGTTTGGTCTGTCACTGTGAAGGCAGTCGAAGGTACCCGGCCTAAATTTTTTTTCACAAAAGGCAATCCCTGATATGGGATGTAACAGGGATTAAACTGATGAGAATAGTACTAGTTAAGACACCACTCATATCGGGTGTGAGAGTAAATTGCACGGCGCAGACGCAGAGACTGTGGATTAAAACAAAGGGGAGGGAGCCAGCGTTTTTTTTAACCATCTCCCCGTTCAAAAAATCAATTCAATAAATGGACCCCAGATTGGGGATGTAACAGGGATTAAACTGATGAGAATAGTACTACAGAAAATACCACTCATATCGGGTGTGACAGTAAATTGCATGACCGTGGATTAAAACAAAGGGGAGGGAGCTAGCGTTTTTTTCCTCATCTCCCCCTTCGAAAAATCAATTCAATAAATGGACCCCAGATTGGGGACGTTAGAGGGATTAAACTGATGAGAATAGTACTACAGAAAATACCACTCATATCGGATGTGACAGTAAATTGCACGGCGCAGACGCAGTGATCGTGGATTAAAACAAAGGGGAGGGAGCCAGTGTTTTTTTAACCATCTCCCGTTTGAAAAATCTATTCAATAAATGGACCCCAGATTGGGGACGTTAGAGGGATTAAACTGATGAGAATAGTACTACAGAAAAATCAGAAAAATCAATTCAATTCACTTTTCGGGGACTCTTGGTGTTGTACGTGGCTGGGTGGAGGAAGAAACCTTCAATGACATCACCGGGACATGGCTAGCTTGGTATCCAACCTTGTGCAAATGGGGAGTTTGCGGTTGTGCAAATGGACTGTTTGCGGTTGTTTGCGGTGCATTAAAAGGGGAGTTTGGTCTGTCAATGTCTGTGAAGCGGGCGTAACCCTTACACTACCTGATCGATACAACATCATACCTGATCGTATACACACACTGGATGTTTTAAAGCACGTTATTCCAAACAATTTAGGAATGTTAGTTGATTTATGCCCTTTATGGATTAAAACCCGACTCCACTACATAATTTTCCATGGGAGTTTTGCCATGGATCCCCCTCCGGCATGCTACAGTCCAGGTGTTAGTCCCCTTGAAAAATCTTTTCCATCACTATTGTGGCCAGAAAGAGTCCCTTTGGGTTTTAAAATTCGCCTGTCTAATGAAGTTATGGCTGCTCGCAATGTTCGCATGTTCACGAACATTTGCGGAAATTCGCTTTGCCGTTCGCGAACGGAAAATTTTATGTGCGCGACATCACTAATCATGACTTCAGCTGGAAGAAAATAACAAATATTCTAAAAAACTAATATATTCTATAGTGCTATATATTCAGGTGTTAGAATATTCGCATTACGCGGACATAACATTGCCGATTTTTCGCATAAGAGAAAAAATAAATAAATAATGAAGTATATTCAAATTCACTACAGACTACAATATTGCAGCCTTCTCACATTGGCCCACAAGCAAGAAGCATGTAGTTATACTAGGTAATGGGTTCAGATGAAAAAAAGCAAAAAATGAATATTCGTTTTTACGAATATATATCAATATACTAAAAATATTCACGAATTTTGAAAATTCGAAATACGAATATTCACGCTCAACACAAATAGATGCACCTCTGTAATATACCACCTGTTGAGATTGAGTCTGATGCAAGGTAAGTCTACGTATAACAGAACAGATTAAGTATGAATGGTGCAGCAGATGAGCTAGATAAACATGCTAATTAGTGTTGGATGAGAATGCTCGGCTGAACACCATTTTGACTCGAAGCATCGCGATGCTCGGCACATCGCTGTGCTCGGCCGAACACCCATGTGCTCAAGCAAAATGCTTGAGTCTCCTCTCCGAACGTTTGTTGGCTGCTCCGCAGCCTATAAATGTGCGGGCAAGTACTGGCACTCACTGTTTTGCCGTAGCCATGTTGGTTACTGGCATTACAGTCATTTGCTGGCTGGAATGTGTTATCAGGTGCTATATAGCACCCCATGACACGTGTTTCCGCTCAATCTTAGTCAGGGCGAACTGCATCAGAAGGCACAGATAGTGTAGGGACAGCAATTGTTTTTTTTTTTTTTGTCAGGTTTTAGTGTTGAAAGATGTTAGAGACCCAAAAATCCTTTTAAGGACTATTGTTTTATCTGGCTGCAATATATATTATTAGCACAACCTGGGGGCAATTGTTTGGCCGCTGCTGACAGTGACACAACCTCTGTTGTGTTACATTTGCGCATCCTAAATATCTGTAAAATTCAGTGTAATTTTTTCTTAGCCGCTGGTGACAGCGACATCACCTGCACTACATCTCCTATATAACGTTTGCATATCCTAAATATCTGTGACATTCAGTGTAATTTTTTCTTAGCCGCTGGTGACAGTGACATTACCTGCGATACATCTCCTATGTAACGTTTGAGCATTCTAAATATCTGTGACATTCAGTGTAATTTATTTGTGTATACACTTACAAAACCTGCGCTATTGTGCGTGTGACATACTTGCAAGCATATATACCATTTAATATGCTCAAGGTTAGCAGTAAGGGACGGGGATGTGGCCGTGCTGCTGAAGGTGTGCGCAGAGGCCATGGCCCTGGGCGTGGTGAAACTGTGCCTGCTGCCAGAGCACAAGAAACACACTCATCCACGATACCTAGGTTCATGTCCTAATTTGCAGGAAGGCTGACTTTATGTTAGGCTGCCTTTCCAGTAACTCCTTTGCGTTACACGCATTTTGGCCAACACCGATTACTGGTTGTTCACCCTTCTCGACCCCTGCTACAAAAAGAAGTTCTCATCTGTCATTCCAATGGTGAAGTGGACTAGCAAAATTGTGCAATACCAGAAGGTCCTTTTGGAAAAATTGCTCCAAAAATTTCCAGCTGACAACGCTGGTGGCAGAGTACATAGTTCCTTGGGCAACCGAGGAGGGGAGACGAAGGGAACACACAACAGTTCCAACAGAGGCAAGGCAACACCCTCCAAGGCCTGGGATAGTTTCATGACACCCCGCCAGCACCCTCAACCTGATGAGCGGCCTAGTGTCACAAGGAGGAAAACAATTTGTAATATGGTGAAGGAGTATGTAGCAGACCGTGTCAGCATCCTCAGTTATCCCTCTGTGCCATACAACTATTGGGTGTCCAAGCTGGACATGTGGCATTAATTTGACGCTATACGCCTTGGAGGTGCTGGCCTGCCCTGCCACCAGCGTTTTGTCAGATCGGGTATTTAGTGCTGCTGGGGGCATAATAACTGATAAGTGCATCCGCTTGTCAGCTGAAAATGCTGAAAGGTTGACTCTTATCAAAATGAACAAGGCCTGGATTACCTATGACTTCTCTACTCCACCAGAGGAAAGCAGCTGAACATAAATGCACTTTAAATGTAGCTTTTATGGTGTATTGAATACACTGTATTCTTGTTTTAGAGGGTCACCAGCAGGCCCTCGCCCATTATGTTTTAGATGGTCAGATCAGCAGCAGGCACTCACACCTAATGTTTTATAGGGTCAGCTCAGCAGTAGAACCTCACACCTAATGTTTAAGATGGTTAGATCAGCAGCAGGCCCTTGCCCCTAATGTTTTAGAGGGTCAGTTCAGCAGCAGGCCCTTGCCCCTAATGCTTTAGAGCACGGATGTCAAACTCGTGGCCCTCCAGCTGTTGCAAAACTACAACTCCCACAATGCCCTGCTGTAGGCTGATACCTGTAGGCTGTCCAGGCATGATGGGAGTTGTAGTTTTGCAACAGCTGGAGGGCCACGAGTTTGACATCCCTGCTTTAGAGGGTCACCAGCTGGCCATCAATCATAATTTGATCCCCCGCTCGCCTCCTCTTTAACATCGTTGGCTGTAGAGTGGATCTATCAGAGTGTCAGAACATTGCTGACATTCTGATAGAAACGTCTGGCATCTGTGCTTGTTCAGATGCCAGCCGCTTACCCCTTACATACCGCGGTCCGTACGGACCGTGGTATGGAAGGTGTTAACAGAGAGGGAGCTTCCTCCCTCTCCCATCGGTGGGCTGCTGTGCCTTTGCAGCCCCCCAACAGGATGGGATCGCAGAGGGAGGGAGCCCCCCTCCCTTCTCATCACCCACTGCTCAGTTCTGGCAGCGGGTGATGGTTACCATGGCAGGAGGATGCTTTCAGAAGAGTCCTGCTCTCCATGGTGCTGAAACTCTGAATAGACTTCTGCTATAGTGTACTTTACTGTATTATATAGACACCAGATCCACTGGATCTTTGAGAACCAAGTGGGTCTGGGTAAAAAAATAATGTAAAAAAACACATCACTGAATAAAACTTAAAAAAATAAAATACACTACACATATTATGTATCGCCGCATCCGTAAAAACCTGCTCCATAAAAATATCACATGACCTGACCACTCAGGTGAACACCATAAAAAAAAAATGGTGTAAAAAAAGCCATTTTTGTCACCTTACATCACAAAAACTGTAATACCAAGCGATCAAAAAGGTGTATGCCTCCCAAAATAGTATCAATCAAACCGCCATCTCATCCCGCAAAAAATAAGCCCCTACATAGGATAATCACCCAAAAAAATAAAAAAATATGTCTCTCAGACTATGCAGACATTAAAACATGATTTGTTTTTTCTAAAATGCCGTTATTGTGTTAAAGTAAAATACATAAAAAAGTATACATATTACATATTGCTGCATCCGTAAATACATGTTCTATAAAAATATCCCATGATCTAACCCCTCAGGTAAATACCGTTAAAAAAATTTAATAAAAACAGTGTAAAAAAAAAATTTGTCACCTCACATCACAAAAAGTGTAATAGCAAGCGATCAAAAATGTATATGAACCCCAAAATATTGCCAATCAGTCCGTCATCTCATCCTGCAAAAAATGATACCCTACAAGAGCCCAAAAAAATAAAAAAAATATGGCTCTCAGACTATGGAGATATTAAAACATGATTTTTTTTTTGTCTCAAAAATGATATTATTCTGTAAAACTTAAATAAATAAATAAAAAGTATACATATTAGGTATTGCCTCATCAGTAGCAACCTGCTCCATAAAAATAACACATGAACTAACCCCTCAGGTGAACACAGCAAAAAAAAAAAAATATATATATATATATATATATATATATATATATAAATACATTGTGAAAAGCCATTTTTGTCACCTTACATCACAAAAAGTGTAATAGCAAGCGACCAAAATGTCATATGCACTCCAATATAGAGCCAATCAAACCGCCATCTCATCCCGCAAAAAATAAGCCCCTACATAAGACTGTCGCTCAAAAATTTAAAAAAAATATGGCTTTTAGAATGGGGAGACACTAAAAAATAATTTTTTTTACAAATGCTTTATTATGAAAAACTGAAACAAAAATTCCCAAAAAGTAGTTTTATTTGGTATTGTCACGTCCGTAACAACCTGCTCTATAGAAATAGCACACGATCTAACCTGTCATATCAACTATGTAAATAACAAAATAGAAAAACGGTCCCAAAACAGCTACTTTTTTTTTCAAAGTTTCCATTTTAATTAATTTTTCCAGTAACAAAGCAAGGGTTAACAGCCAAACAAAACTCGATATTTATTGCCCTGATTCTGTAGTATGCCTAAACACCCTATATGTGGTCATAAACTACTGTTCGGGCACACGGAAGGGCGTAGAAGGAAAGTAACGCCATATGGTTTTTGGAAGGCGGATTTTGCTGGACTGGTTTTTTGACACGATGTCCAATTTGACGCCCCCCTGGTGCACGCCTAGAGTAGAAAATCCATAAACGTGACCACATCTAAGAAAGTACACCCCTCAAGGTATTCAAAACTGAATTTACAAACTTTGTTAACCCTTTGGGTGTTTCACAAGGGTTATTGGCAAATGGAGGTGAAATTTCAGAATTTCTATTTTTTGTTACCTTGCCTAAAAAAAAGTGTAATATAGAGGAACCAAAAATCACATTTACCCTAAAATAGTACCAACAAAACTGCCACCTTATCCTGTAGTTTTCAAAATGGGGTCACTTTTTTGGAGTTTCTATTCTAGGGCTGCATCAGGGGGGCTTCAAATGGGACATGGTGTCTAAAAACCAGTCCAGTAAAATCTGGCTTCCAAAAACCATATGGCTTTCCTTTCCTTCTGATCCCTGCCGTTTGGCCATACAGCAGTTTAGGACCACACATGGGGTGTTTCTGCAAACTACAGAATGAGGGCAATAAATATTGAGTTTTGGGAAACTAGGAAGACAGGCACTCTATATCAGGTCACCAGCAGATATCAACAAAAGACATGGATAGTATAGGTATGTTGAAAAAGAACTATATTTATTTTAGTAGTAGTAATGATTAAAAAACGTATTTCAATATTGGTCACTCCCAATGTACAGGGATGGGGAATAGTAGTGAAAAATTGGATAAAAAGGTAAGAATTAAATGGGGATAGGAAAATATATGCCTGCCTCTTCTGACTAGGGTGAGTCCGTTCAGACACGTGCACCTTGCATATTGTCCATACAGGAGAGCCACCATATTTCCTTCTAAATATTGAGTTTTGTTTGGTTGTTAACTCTTGCTTTGTTACTGGAAAAAATGGATTAAAATGGAAAATTTGCCAAAAAATCGAAAATCTGAAATTCGAATATCTCTATTTGCCATTAATTCTTGTGGAACACCTAAAGGGTTAACACAGTTTGTAAAATCAGTTTTAAAAACCTTGAGGGGTGTAGTTTCTAGAATGGGGTCATTTTTGGGTGGTTTCTATTATGTAAGCCTCACAAACTGATTTCTAACCTGAACTGGTAACTAAAAAGTTGGTTTTTGAAAATTTATGAAAATTTTCAAGATTTGCTTCTAAACTTCTAAGCCTTGTAACGTCCCCAAAAAATAAAATGGCATTCCCAAAATGATTCATACATGAAGTAGGTATATGGGGAATGTAAATTAACAACTGTTTTTGGCAGTATCACTATGTATTATAGATATAGATAAATTAAAACTTGGAAAATTGCAAATCAGAATGGCCAGGATAAGTAAAAGTGTTTTAAAGTTATCACCACATAAAGTGACACTGGTCAGATTTTCAAAAAATGACCTGGTCCTTAAGGTGAAATAGGGCCGCATCCTTAAGGGGTTTAGGGGTTAAAGAAAAACATACTTACACCTTTGCAGAGTTCTCTTATTCATGCTTTGTTTACATGCTGCAGCAAAGCTGTGGGGCGTGTAACAACAATGAATAAGCTTTTCATCATGAATATTTGTGGGAGTGAATAGTCTGCCCTTCCACTCCCCCTGCACTGCAGTGCTTACTCTGCACAACCTAACCTTGCATACAAGCACAGTCACATGATGATCTCCTAGCTCACACAGGCAGAAGATCTTCCTGTCTCATTGCAGAAATGAAGGATACGAACTGCTATTTTACAGACATTTATTTTGTGTTTGGTCTCCTTTTGAGTGGGGTTAAATGGATGTCAAACTTGTGATGTGAGCCTAAGGGCCTATTCAGACAAACTTATGGCTGTGGTGCCCGTATTGTGAAACCTAAGTAGTGGTACTCAAAACACAGTTACCATACCTGTAAACTGCATGTCACGGATGGAGATGCAATAACTTGAATTGCTCATTTATGTACAATATATGGCAAAACATAGGATATGTCATATCTTTTGGCGTATTTTGTGGATTGTAGACCCATTCAAATCAACGGGTCTGCACCCGTAAAATAGGATTCACACAGCTGGTGCCTGTAAATATTGAAGACAGCTATTTGCAGTCCGCAACATGGTAACGGCTACCATATGATCCTGTGAATGGGCTCTTAGAAGTAACATATAATGCAGGTGAGCCAGGATTCTTATCTTATTTTACACCATTTACAGTGGTTGCTATAGGTAACAATTAGGGATGAGCAAATTTCATATTTTGAAATTCGAGTTGGGGTTGTGGTATAATCTGAATTGCGTTATGGATTCCGATACCACGGACCATAACGCAATTCCATTATAAAATGCATAACAGAATTTTTTAGAGGCATTCCGTTATTCATTCTGCCATAGAAGTCTAAGGCCTGCATAATTGATCCGTATGGTTTCCGTTATGCTGGAGTCCTCTCCTGAATAATGGAAATGGGACTGATCCGTTATGCAGGCCATAGACTTCTATTATGACGGAATGAATAACGGAATGCCTCTAAAGCATGAATGGCTCAGCAGGTAAAAAAGATGCACAGGGCTATTCCACTCATCATGCAGTCTCCTTTGTTCTACCTATGCTATCCCTACAGTATCTAAAAACTCTCCCTATGATCTCCCTACACTGTCCCTGCACTGTCTCTATCCAATATTCTACAATTAAAAACTTGCTAAAACACTGTCCCTAGCACTTGCCACGTCTCTCCTTATGTTCAGTACACAGAGAAATTGTGACAACCACTTGGCATGAGGCTTTTATTGAGCTTATCTGCTGATTGGCTGGCTGCACTGCATTATGAGTCCTATGTCATTACTGGGCTTATTACTTTCACTTTGTGAGATACGTAGCCGCCATTTTAAGGAAAAAGCAAGAAAATTTGGATTTGTTGCAAATCAAAATTTCCCTGAATTTCAATTCCTTTCACTTCAATTCACTTAACACTATTCATAAGTATTGTGTGAGGAAAGGGGGCAGTATTTAAATAATTAAAGCCAGATGGGACAGTTATGCCAGGTCTGGGTCGGACGAACTTGGGCGTGAGTGTAAAGCTGTGTTGTAATGGCTTTACTATCATGTGTATGTAATTTTATTATGTGTGACTATCATAAATTGCATGGCTTTTAACCAAGTGGTACTTCACTATTTTTTATTCACAATTTATTTTTTGTGTCTTTGAGTGAAACTCTGGTAGGGGTTCAATTTGAAAGAAGATTAGGAGCTGAAGCACAGTGATTGACCGAGAGCATTGTGTGAACTGTGCTCAAGTTATCGCGGGAAGGACATTGTGCAGTTCTCCTTTTTAGAATACTTCTTTCAAGAAAAAGAGGCAGCGAAGATCCAGTAAAAACATTCTTTGTATAATTATTCCTAATGTCAGTGTAAAAGAAGCCATAGGCATATTTCTGGCGCAGATAGTGGTGCAACCTTTAGTTGTGCAGCTATCGGCAATTTGCCCTGCTCATGCCACGTCTAAAATTTACTATTTTCTATGCCTGTTTTAGGTGTAGAAAATGGTCTAAATGTAAGACAGCTAGGAAGCTGTCTAACATTTATAACTCCCGCTGGATGCACTGAAGTTATGGAGAGGCCAGCACTTCTTCATAACTTCCATCACCGCCAGTTTAGGGCTTTATTAAGACCGGCGTCTAAAACGCCAGTCTTAATAAATGTGTCCCTTTATTCATATCAGTAAAACGAACAATGACAACATAATTATGGAGCAGCCATGAGAATGTTTTAAAGGAAACCTGTATTCACAGTATTATTATATGGAGTAATACATGAGTAGCAATGCAAATAAAGAGTCACTATTTATTTTTCTTACTGCCCTTCTCATTGCCCCACTGTCAGCACTCAAAGCAGCACTGTAATACAGTACAGACTGCTTGCTGTGCACATACGCTTCAACTAAGCTTTGAGCAATGACAGTGAGGGAACTAGGGTAGTAGAAATATAAAAAAAATAGCAATCTGGACTCCTTCTATGCAGGACTACTTATATAGTACTGCAAAAAATGCTCAAAAATTGTGGTGACAGATTCTTTCTAAAGAGCATGTCCATTGAACTGGTCATAGACATGTGAATCAGTTCTGTTTACAGAAATATTAGCAGTTTTCTGTTCAGTTCAATTTTTGCTAAAGTGCCATCAGTGACTGCTACTGAGACATAACTGTCACTTTTTTAAATACATGCTTTGTTGAACCGTCTGGCAAAATGACAGTTAGTTGTTGTTTTTTTGTGAAGCTGCTGTATTTGAAAAAGTTCTTTACAAAAAATTGTAACAACAACAAACTAAAATTGCCAGCATATGTAAGGATTCCTTCAGATGCCCGTTTTGTTACTTTTTTGGTTGGGCTTGTCAAAAAAATATGATTTTGCATTTATGCGTTTCTTTGAATCATTTTTTTCAGCTGCATTTATTATACACACATTTTTGACATGCTTTGTTGTAGGTGTTTTTTTCCTGTAGAGAAGCCTATGGAAAAATTCCCCCAAAAAACAATATAGCTAGAACAGAGTATTTAAAAATAATGCTATGAATCCACAAAAATGCACCAAAAAAGATTAAAAACACCATAAACAAACCTGTCCTGTTTGTAGTGCTAGTGCATTTAATGTTTGCTCTACAGTCAACATCTGGTGGTCAAAGTATTTTTTTCTGTTTTTTTATGACCAAATTAATTGCCACAAGGCCTGTTTTTTTTTTTTTTTTTTTTTTTTTGGGGGTGGGGGTTGCAGTTTACTTCTGATACACTTTATCAACACATGGCTATATACCTATATAAATCTTTTTGGCATTTGAAAAATACAGTATTTCAAGCGTTTATATTAGTCATCACTGAAGAAACTTTTTTTTTTCCTTTTGTGTAATGTCCTATGTACTTAAGATGCTGAACAATGCTTTCTTACTTGTTCATCCTCTCTGATTTCAGTTCAGCTTCTTAATCTCTTTGAAGATTAGAAAGAGATCTTTTCAGAATGGTAAGAAGGTAATCAGAATAGAAACACTTCAAGATTTCAAAATATCTAGCCTGCTTAATAATGGAAAGATGGACGAACACAAATCATCAAAAATGGAAGAAAAATGATACAGGCCATTTAACACATTGCCCAGTGAAAGGACATTTACAGAAAGAATGTATAATATCTTTTATCAATAATGTATTCATCAAAAGCCTCTCTGGATATATCACAAAATAACTGCTCTTAGCAAAACTAAAAGACTCTGAATAGGAAACATTAACTTAAAGTAGGGCACCAACATTTGCTGCTAACATTATTTCACTGCATTTTATTGTTTGACTACTGAATAATATACCAAAATAATATTGATTATCCAGTTATTTTAGATGCTATATACAGTATGTATAGTTTGAGAAAGAATACCTGGAAACAGGAAAACAAATCCTTATGTTTACAAGAGAGATTTTGAAAACAGTCTGAAAAAATGTTTTGTTTTTGTTCTTCCAGTGCTTTTTCACATTTTTGTGCAGTTTTTGGCGCATTTTCAATGTGCTTTTTGACTCATCTTTTTAACCAATGGGTGTTTACTTCAATACAAAGCTGCATTTTTAGCTTGAGACCCTGTGCCATAAAATGCATGGAAAATGTGCAAATAATTTATGGACTTACATGGAACTTTTTATTAAGGGTACTTTCACACTTGCGGTAAACTTTTCCGACATTGAGTTCTGTCCTAGGATCTGTCCTGCCCTAGGATCAGTTTAATCCTAATGCATTCTGAATGGAGAGAAATCTGTTCAGTATGCATCAGGATGTCTTCAGCTGAGTCACTGTACGGTTTTTGGATGGAGAAAATACCGCAGCATGCTGCAGTTTTATCTCCAGCCTAAATTCTGGAATACTTGCCGGAATGCCGGATCTGGCATTAATTTCCATTGAAATGTATTAGTGCCAGATCTGGCATTAAAATACTGCCATGACAGATCCGGTCTTCTGGTCTGCGCATGTGGAGACCTTAAAAATGTGAAAATAATAAATACCGGATACGTTTTTCAGGATGACACCGGAAAAAATGGATCAAGGTATTCCAATGCATTTTCTGACTGATTAGGATCCTGATCAGTCTAAAATGACATGGGTTTGCGTACAGTTTGCCTAATCAGGCAGGCAGTTCAGGAATCAAACAACGCAAGTGTGAAAGTACCTTTATGCTTCCATCTCATTTCAAGAGAGATTCAATATGGTTTTGCCTCAAGAAAGGGCATGCTGCTTCTTTTGCCAAGCTTCTTTTCCAAACGAGAAAAAAAAAAACACCGCTTTCCATTGAAAAGAATGGGATGCTGTTTTGAGGCATATTTAGAGCTCATTTAAAAGCAGAAATGTTCCAAAATCAGCACTAAAAACTGGCCAGAACTGTTGTCCCACAAAAAATAATCTAGATTTTAAATCATCACCTGGTTCTGAATACTTTTGTAATTGCATGAAATGTAAAATTTAGCATACCTACTGAGTTATTCAATAAAATATATCCGTATAGTGCCACCTGCAGTTTTTTTCTTATTTCTTTGACGTGCTCACTGACAAGGCCGCATATGCTCAGTTTCACCCTTCATCTGCCTCCTGACCTGTGATAGGGAGAGTTGAAACACGCCCCCTCAGCTGCAGCAGAAAAGACACTTCCTTGAACTTTCAGCTTGATATAAATCTAGCAGAGCAATGAATGTGGAGATCTCTGGTTGCTTGTGAGGTACAGGGCTGGTTCTTGCTTTGTTAGAAAGAAGTTGTCATGTACTTTACCATTGGTCATGGGAAAACAGTAAAGAGGCCGCAGTACTAACATGAGCACTATAGCCTATTCAAACAGGTGATCTGCAGGGGACGTCTGGTGTCGGGCCCCACCCATCTGATATTGATGATCTATTCTGAGGATAACTCATCAATATACTTGCAGCTACTCAACCTCTTTAAGTGTTTAAATTATCTTGGTTATCCTATATAACTGAAAGCACTACAAATCCACTGCATGTACTAGATCTTCACTATAAAGCAGTTGACATCTTTTCAATATATGACATCCTGGGTAATTTTACCTTTCTAAGAAACTCAGGGAGTATCTTTTTTTCTTAAGCAAAGACCAAATACTGCCTTATTCTGTCATTTTCCTTTATCCTGAAGATGACTTTAATATAAAGGACCTTGCAAATGCATATGTTTCTGTGCATCAGTGTAGTATATATAGCTGCTTATGCCAATGGTAGGAAGTGATATTATGACAAGAGAACCAATAATTTACCAAAATACCAAGAAAGACACCAATGTCTTGTAAATATGTGACAATTACAATATTTTCAAACATCAACAACTTGAAAGAGATAAACAAAGAGTAGTAGTCTAGCTGGTATGATTAATGTAATTTCCAAAAGTAAGATTGACAATGCCTAAGGCAGTGGTAGAAGTATTAATGGTTCTAATCATTTAATATTCCAGGAAGACAAAGGGTGATGCTATCTAATTGATTTTGACCTAGGTGGTGAAGTGGAGGATAGAAGATGAAGCATTACCTGGAAAATGGCTTCTGATGAGGAAAAAAAATGGAATTGGATGTGAAGGGAGGCGACAATGATCCTTACCAAATGCGATGGACTTACTAGAAAAAGAAACAAATATATTAATTAGCACTGGGAATCACCATTTCTTGTACAGCAAGCACATGGAGTTAAAAATGATGTCATTTGTAATTCTCCTAGTTCTCAGGGTATCAAATCAAACCAAAGGCAAGGGCAAGGCAATAAGTACTAATGTACCCAGCGTAGCATGTGATCAAACAATAGCTTATCCAAGGTTGTGTAAGCATGCATTTAAATACAATGTCTTTGCTGAGTTATCAGAACCATATCTATATTTTGAACAGTGGTCTTCCAGTCCGTGTCTCATCTCGTCAGGCAATACTGGCCACTGTATCCAGGTAGAACATGAATGGAGAGAACATGTGAGTGGTCCTTTCATGATTGAAAATAGCCATTCACTCCCATAAAAATGAAGCTCTAGAACCACACACATGCACAATTACCTCTCTATTCATTCTCTACCTGGATTTGGCATCCAGTGGCCACCTCTTCAGGTATGACAATGGCTGGGAACTCTTGATCTGGAGAAAGATGCAGGTTATAGGGTTGGTACCTAAATCTATTAAATATTTATTTCCTGTGGATATGTTATAAATGGTAAGATTGGAATATAATTTTAACACTACAGAAAAAAGCAATTCTTAAGAGTTAAGTTACCAAGAGAGACTAAAGAAAGAAGGTCCATCCACTCACAGAGTGTTACATTAGCTAAAGTCCACAATGCTAACCATTAGAGGTATCAACTCTGAAAGAGTCTCCTCCAGGTGTTGCATTTTAACAATTTCCATTAAGTCCTGAATGTTCTGATCATGCTCCGAACCAAGAATGGAATTTGTCTAACATCAACTTCAATATTTACCTAATTCTCTCCACTCCTCACTGGTCCCTCAGATATAACTGGCATCGATATTTTCTTCATACTTAATTTGTTTACGTTTTTAGTTCCTTTACTTCAGTTAGTTCGATTAAGTATTCTAAAATAACTTTAATAAAACATTTGGCTATGATTTACAAAAGGACAGTAATTGCAATGTTATTGGTTTCTGAGGCCTTTTCATGTAAAAGATGAACCATATTGGTAACTGCAATAGACAGCTATATATGGGGGAAAAGATATTAAACATGTATGGTTTATTTAAATTCTGAATACTTTATAAGGGAATGATGTTTGATGTAGTTCATTGCCCACACATCCTTCATCTGTACTAAATTTAATGACAGTAGAATGACATACTTAAGTGAAAACCCGGACCAATTTGATATAAAATAAAACAATTCTAATTAGCATTGTTTCAAATAAGAAATAAATAAATTAACAAGTTTCTGTTCTGACTTTTAACAAGTTTGATCTGACAGGCAGAATAAAACGGGCAAAAGTAATTATGATTTCAGCAAATGAAAAAAATATCAGATACCAGTTTTCCTTCATCCACATTAAGTATTAGATCAAAAGTATTTAGCAAACAAAGTATAAATCAATGTGACTATCCAAAAGTAATCCATTCATTATGAGTGTTGCATTAGGATAATGCTTTTTAAAACATTATTATCAAAGTATATAATCAGTTTTTAAAAACTGTCTCATAGAGAAAATGTTGACAGCAGGGGTGGACTGAGAACCCTCAGGGACCCCGGGCAAAATAAATCAGGGGCCCCCTTCCAGGCCCCACCCATGTTCCACCTCCAGCCACGCCCATGTTCCTTCTTCAGCTACACCCATATACCACCTCCACCCCCGATCGCGGTCACACCGCGATCGTTAAGCCCCTGAATCCACCACTACAGAAATACAGCGGCCCATACCTCTTACATCCAGTGACATCTCCTTTGATGTAGATGTTCTCTATCCTCGTCTTCTCCTTTGAGACCTTCACCATTCAGGCCACTATTTTGTCGCCATTTTCTGCCTCTGCAGTTTGACAACAAACAAACAAAAAATCTTAGTTTGCTACTTTTCCATCATCCTCCCATCTTCTGGAAAAATCATCCTACTTCCCTCAATACTGTGCCGCTGTGCTCCCCAATACTATACTGCAGAAACAGATAATACCCCTGATAATACTAGTACCACACAGAGTCCCCATATAAAATACCCCTTCTTTGTGGCCTCAGTAGAAGCCCCCATAGTGCCCCATAATAATGTGCCAGTAACATGTGCCTATCCATGCCCCCCATGTGCCAGTAACAAGTGCCTCTATTCCCCCCATGTGCAAGTAACAAGTGCCTCTCCTCCATGTGCCAGTAACAAGTGCCTATCTTGCCCCCCTATATGCCAGTAACAAGTGCCTCTACCCCCATGTGCCAATAACAAGTGCCTATGTTCCCCCATGTGCCAGTAACAAGTGCCTCTCTTCCCCCATGTGCCAGTAACAAGTGCCTCTCTCCCCCATGTGCCAGTAACAAGTGCCTCTATCCCCCCATATGCCAGTAACAAGTGCCTCTCCATGCCCCTCATGTGCCAGTACCAAGTGCCTCTCTCCCTCCATATGCCAGTAACAAGTGCCTCTCTTCCCCCATTTGCCAGTAACAAGTGCCTATTCATGCCCCTCCCATATGCCAGTAACAAGTGCCTCTCTCCCCATGTGCCAGTAAAAAGTGCCTCTCTTCCCCTTATGTGCCAGTAACAAGTGATCCCCCCATGCCAGTAACAAGTGCCTCTCTCCTCCACTATGTGCCAGTAACAAGTGCCTCCCCCATATGCTAGTAACAAGTGCCTCCCCCAATGTGCCAGCCAGTAACAAGTGCCTCTCCCCCATGTGCCAGTAACAGATAGTCCAGTATAAAAAAAAACACTTTTACTTACCTCCGCTGCGATGCAGGCCTCTTCCGACCTGTGTCCCCGCTGTATGGCTCAGGCGGTGCGATGAGGTCATTGCGCCACTTGCACTGGCTTCTGATAGGCTGCGGGCCTTATGCTGGCAGCCTATCAGAGGAACAGGAAGGAGATGCCTCTCCTCTCCTGCCCCACAGCACAGCCATCTGTATCGCTGTCCTGAGGACGGCGATACAGATTACTATCAAAGTGCCCGACTGCTCAGTCCACCCTGGTTGACAGTAACAAAAGGGTAAATGTACATTTTCATGTTAACAAAACCTGGAAGAAACAAGTCATCTTGAGAAACAAGAATGGAGAATAAAACTCATCATTGATCTCTCACAGTCTTGCTACAAATGTG
>CM065589.1:453881303-454171803 GCA_033119425.1 Bufotes viridis
ATGCCTTTGGCGGTATTAATTACAAGAACACTGCTGCTAATTGGACACCAGATTTTTTATAATGCTAGTTTTGGTACATAGATCCCCACACGGGGAAATATAATTCCTTTTAGAGGAGTGAAAACGTGAGGCCGAGTTTTCTGGTCTAACAAACACCAGATTGATTAAATTGGCCTTTTTTTCAGCAAAATTACAACACTGGACAATAATGCCTTTTGGCGGTATTAATTACAAGAACACTGCTGCTAATTGGACACCAGATTTTTATAATGCTAGTTTTGGTACATAGATCCCCACACGGGGAAATATAATTCCTTTTAGAGGAGTGAAACGTGAGGCCGAGTTTTTCTGGTCTAACAAACACCAGATTGATTAAATTGGCCTTTTTTTCCAGCAAAATTACAACACTGGACAATAATGCTTTTTGGCGGTATTAATTACAAGAACACTGCTGCTAATTGGACACCAGATTTTTTATAATGCTAGTTTTGGTACATAGATCCCCACATCGGGGAAATATAATTCCTTTTAGAGGAGTGAAAACGTGAGGCCGAGTTTTTCTGGTCTAACAAACACCAGATTGATTAAATTGGCCTTTTTTTCAGCAAAATTACAACACTGGACAATAATGCCTTTTGGCGGTATTAATTACAAGAACACTGCTGCTAATTGACACCAGATTTTTATAATGCTAGTTTTGGTACATAGATCCCCACACGGGAAATATAATTCCTTTTAGAGGAGTGAAAACGTGAGGCCTAGTTTTTCTGGTCTAACAAACACCAGATTGATTAAATTGGCCTTTTTTTCAGCAAAAATTACAACACTGGACAATAATGCCTTTTGGCGGTATTAATTACAAGAACACTGCTGCTAATTGGACACCAGATTTTTTTATAATGCTAGTTTTGGTACATAGATCCCTCACACGGGGAAATATAATTCCTTTTTAGAGGAGGAAAACGTGAGGCCGAAGCTTTTCTGGTCTAACAAACACCAGATTGATTAAATTGGCCTTTTTTCAGCAAAATTACAACACTGGACAATAATGCCTTTTGGGCGGTATTAATTACAAGAACACTGCTGCTAATTGGACACCAGATTTTTTTATAATGCTAGTTTTGGTACATAGATCCCCACACGGGAAATATAATTCCTTTTAGAGGAGTGAAAACGTGAGGCCGTAGTTTTTCTGGTCTAACAAACACCAGATTGATTAAATTGGCCTTTTTTTCAGCAAAATTACAACACTGGACAATAATGCCTTTTGGCGGTATTAATTACAAGAACACTGCTGCTAATTGGACACCAGATTTTTTTATAATGCTAGTTTTGGTACATAGATCCCCACACGGGAAATATAATTCCTTTTTAGAGGAGTGAAAACGTGAGGCCGAGTTTCTTCTGGTCTAACAAACACCAGATTGATTAAATTGGCCTTTTTTTCAGCAAAAATTACAACACTGGACAATAATGCCTTTTGGCGGTATTAATTACAAGAACACTGCTGCTAATTGGACACCAGATTTTTTATAATGCTAGTTTTGGTACATAGATCCCCACACGGGGAAATATAATTCCTTTTAGAGGAGTGAAAACGTGAGGCCGAAGTTTTTCTGGTCTAACAAACACCAGATTGATTAAATTGGCCTTTTTTTCAGCAAAATTACAACACTGGACAATAATGCCTTTTGGCGGTATTAATTACAAGAACACTGCTGCTAATTGGACACCAGATTTTTATAATGCTAGTTTTGGTACATAGATCCCCACACGGGAAATATAATTCCTTTTAGAGGAGTGAAAACGTGAGGCCGAGTTTTTCTGGTCTAACAAACACCAGATTGATTAAATTGGCCTTTTTTCAGCAAAATTACAACACTGGACAATAATGCCTTTTGGCGGTATTAATTACAAGAACACTGCTGCTAATTGGACACCAGATTTTTTATAATGCTAGTTTTGGTACATAGATCCCCACACGGGGAAATATAATTCCTTTTAGAGGAGTGAAAACGTGAGGCCGAGTTTTTCTGGTCTAACAAACACCAGATTGATTAAATTGGCCTTTTTTTCAGCAAAATTACAACACTGGACAATAATGCCTTTTGGCGGTATTAATTACAAGAACACTGCTGCTAATTGGACACCAGATTTTTTTATAATGCTAGTTTTGGTACATAGATCCCCACACGGGGAAATATAATTCCTTTTAGAGGAGTGAAAACGTGAGGCCGAGTTTTTCTGGTCTAACAAACACCAGATTGATTAAATTGGCCTTTTTTTCAGCAAAATTACAACACTGGACAATAATGCCTTTGGCGGTATTAATTACAAGAACACTGCTGCTAATTGGACACCAGATTTTTTTATAATGCTAGTTTTGGTACATAGATCCCCACACGGGGAAATATAATTGCTTTTTAGAGGAGTGAAAACGTGAGGCCTAGTTTTTCTGGTCTAACAAACACCAGATTGATTAAATTGGCCTTTTTTTCAGCAAAATTACAACACTGGACAATAATGCCTTTTGGCGGTATTAATTACAAGAACACTGCTGCTAATTGGACACCAGATTTTTATAATGCTAGTTTTGGTACATAGATCCCCACACGGGGAAATATAATTCCTTTTTAGAGGAGTGAAAACGTGAGGCCGAGTTTTTCTGGTCTAACAAACACCAGATTGATTAAATTGGCCTTTTTTCAGCAAAAATTACAACACTGGACAATAATGCCTTTGGCGGTATTAATTACAAGAACACTGCTGCTAATTGGACACCAGATTTTTTATAATGCTAGTTTTGGTACATAGATCCCCACACGGGGAAATATAATTGCTTTTTAGAGGAGTGAAAACGTGAGGCCTAAGTTTTTCTGGTCTAACAAACACCAGATTGATTAAATTGGCCTTTTTTTCAGCAAAATTACAACACTGGACAATAATGCCTTTTGGGCGGTATTAATTACAAGAACACTGCTGCTAATTGGACACCAGATTTTTATAATGCTAGTTTTGGTACATAGATCCCACACGGGGAAATATAATTCCTTTTTAGAGGAGTGAAAACGTGAGGCCGAGTTTTCTGGTCTAACAAACACCAGATTGATTAAATTGCCTTTTTTTCAGCAAAATTACAACACTGGACAATAATGCCTTTGGCGGTATTAATTACAAGAACACTGCTGCTAATTGGACACCAGATTTTTTATAATGCTAGTTTTGGTACATAGATCCCCACACGGGGAAATATAATTCCTTTTAGAGGAGTGAAAACGTGAGGGCCGAGTTTTTCTGGTCTAACAAACACCAGATTGATTAAATTGGCCTTTTTTCAGCAAAATTACAACACTGGACAATAATGCCTTTTGGCGGTATTAATTACAAGCACTGCTGCTAATTGGACACCAGATTTTTTTATAATGCTAGTTTTGGTACATAGATTCCACACGGGAAATATAATTCCTTTTAGAGGAGTGAAAACGTGAGGCCGAGTTTTTCTCTGGGTCTAACAAACACCAGATTGATTAAATTGGCCTTTTTTTCAGCAAAATTACAACACTGGACAATAATGCCTTTTGGCGGTATTAATTACAAGAACACTGCTGCTAATTGGACACCAGATTTTTATAATGCTAGTTTTGGTACATAGATCCCCACACGGGGAAATATAATTCCTTTTTAGAGGAGTGAAAACGTGAGGGCCTCGTTTTTCTGGTCTAACAAACACCAGATTGGATTAAATTGGCCTTTTTTTCAGCAAAATTACAACACTGGACAATAATGCCTTTGGCGGTATTAATTACAAGAACACTGCTGCTAATTGGACACCAGATTTTTTATAATGCTAGTTTTGGTACATAGATCCCCACACGGGGAAATATAATTCCTTTTAGAGGAGTGAAAACGTGAGGCCGCAGCTTTTTCTGGTCTAACAAACACCAGATTGATTAAATTGGCCTTTTTTTCAGCAAAATTACAACACTGGACAATAATGCCTTTTGGCGGTATTAATTACAAGAACACTGCTGCTAATTGGACACCAGATTTTTATAATGCTAGTTTTGGTACATAGATCCCCACATCGGGAAATATAATTCCTTTTTAGAGGAGTGAAAACGTGAGGCCTAGTTTTTCTGGTCTAACAAACACCAGATTGATTAAATTGGCCTTTTTTTCAGCAAAATTACAACACTGGACAATAATGCCTTTTGGCGGTATTAATTACAAGAACACTGCTGCTAATTGGACACCAGATTTTTATAATGCTAGTTTTGGTACATAGATCCCCACACCGGGAAATATAATTCCTTTTAGAGGAGTGAAAACGTGAGGCCGAGTTTTTCTGGTCTAACAAACACCAGATTGATTAAATTGGCCTTTTTTCAGCAAAATTACAACACTGGACAATAATGCCTTTTGGCGGTATTAATTACAAGAACACTGCTGCTAATTGGACACCAGATTTTTTATAATGCTAGTTTTGGTACATAGATCCCCACACGGGGAAATATAATTCCTTTTTAGAGGAGTGAAAACGTGAGGCCGAGTTTTTCTGGTCTAACAAACACCAGATTGATTAAATTGGCCTTTTTTTTCAGCAAAATTACAACACTGGACAATAATGCCTTTTGGCGGTATTAATTACAAGAACACTGCTGCTAATTGGACACCAGATTTTTTATAATGCTAGTTTTGGTACATAGATCCCCACACGGGAAATATAATTCCTTTTTTGAGGAGTGAAAACGTGAGGCCGAGTTTTTCTGGTCTAACAAACACCAGATTGATTAAATTGGCCTTTTTTTCAGGAAAATTACAACACTGGACAATAATGCCTTTTGGCGGTATTAATTACAAGAACACTGCTGCTAATTGGACACCAGATTTTTTATAATGCTAGTTTTGGTACATAGATCCCCACACGGGGAAATATAATTCCTTTTTAGAGGAGTGAAAACGTGAGGCCGAGTTTTTCTGGTCTAACAAACACCAGATTGATTAAATTGGCCTTTTTTTCAGCAAAATTACAACACTGGACAATAATGCCTTTTGGCGGTATTAATTACAAGAACACTGCTGCTAATTGGACACCAGATTTTTTATAATGCTAGTTTTGGTACATAGATCCCCACACGGGGAAATATAATTCCTTTTAGAGGAGTGAAAACGTGAGGCCGAGTTTTTCTGGTCTAACAAACACCAGATTGATTAAATTGGCCTTTTTTTCAGCAAAATTACAACACTGGACAATAATGCCTTTGGCGGTATTAATTACAAGAACACTGCTGCTAATTGGACACCAGATTTTTTATAATGCTAGTTTTGGTACATAGATCCCCACACGGGGAAATATAATTCCTTTTTAGAGGAGTGAAAACGTGAGGCCGAGTTTTTCTGGTCTAACAAACACCAGATTGATTAAATTGGCCTTTTTTTCAGCAAAATTACAACACTGGACAATAATGCCTTTTGGCGGTATTAATTACAAGAACACTGCTGCTAATTGGACACCAGATTTTTTATAATGCTAGTTTTGGTACATAGATCCCCACACGGGGAAATATAATTCCTTTTAGAGGAGTGAAAACGTGAGGCCTAGTTTTTCTGGTCTAACAAACACCAGATTGATTAAATTGGCCTTTTTTTCAGCAAAATTACAACACTGGACAATAATGCCTTTTGGCGGTATTAATTACAAGAACACTGCTGCTAATTGGACACCAGATTTTTTATAATGCTAGTTTTGGTACATAGATCCCCACACGGGAAATATAATTCCTTTTTAGAGGAGTGAAAACGTGAGGCCGAGTTTTTCTGGTCTAACAAACACCAGATTGATTAAATTGGCCTTTTTTCAGCAAAATTACAACACTGGACAATAATGCCTTTTGGCGGTATTAATTACAAGAACACTGCTGCTAATTGGACACCAGATTTTTTATAATGCTAGTTTTGGAACATAGATCCCCACACGGGGAAATATAATTCCTTTTTAGAGGAGTGAAAACGTGAGGCCGAGTTTTTCTGGTCTAACAAACACCAGATTGATTAAATTGGCCTTTTTTTCAGCAAAATTACAACACTGGACAATAATGCCTTTTGGCGGTATTAATTACAAGAACACTGCTGCTAATTGGACACCAGATTTTTTATAATGCTAGTTTTGGTACATAGATCCCCACACGGGGAAATATAATTTCTTTTTAGAGGAGTGAAAACGTGAGGCCTAGTTTTTCTGGTCTAACAAACACCAGATTGATTAAATTGGCCTTTTTTTCAGCAAAATTACAACACTGGACAATAATGCCTTTTGGCGGTATTAATTACAAGAACACTGCTGCTAATTGGACACCAGATTTTTTATAATGCTAGTTTTGGTACATAGATCCCCACACGGGGAAATATAATTCCTTTTAGAGGAGTGAAAACGTGAGGCCTAGTTTTTCTGGTCTAACAAACACCAGATTGATTAAATTGGCCTTTTTTTCAGCAAAATTACAACACTGGACAATAATGCCTTTTGGCGGTATTAATTACAAGAACACTGCTGCTAATTGGACACCAGATTTTTTATAATGCTAGTTTTGGTACATAGATCCCCACACGGGAAATATAATTCCTTTTAGAGGAGTGAAAACGTGAGGCCGAGTTTTTCTGGTCTAACAAACACCAGATTGATTAAATTGGCCTTTTTTTCAGCAAAATTACAACACTGGACAATAATGCCTTTTGGCGGTATTAATTACAAGAACACTGCTGCTAATTGGACACCAGATTTTTTATAATGCTAGTTTTGGTACATAGATCCCCACACGGGGAAATATAATTCCTTTTAGAGGAGTGAAAACGTGAGGCCGAGTTTTTCTGGTCTAACAAACACCAGATTGATTAAATTGGCCTTTTTTTCAGCAAAATTACAACACTGGACAATAATGCCTTTGGCGGTATTAATTACAAGAACACTGCTGCTAATTGGACACCAGATTTTTTATAATGCTAGTTTTGGTACATAGATCCCCACACGGGAAATATAATTCCTTTTTAGAGGAGTGAAAACGTGAGGCCGTAGTTTTTCTGGTCTAACAAACACCAGATTGATTAAATTGGCCTTTTTTTCAGCAAAATTACAACACTGGACAATAATGCCTTTTGGCGGTATTAATTACAAGAACACTGCTGCTAATTGGACACCAGATTTTTTATAATGCTAGTTTTGGTACATAGATCCCCACACGGGAAATATAATTCCTTTTTAGAGGAGTGAAAACGTGAGGCCGTAGTTTTTCTGGTCTAACAAACACCAGATTGATTAAATTGGCCTTTTTTTCAGCAAAATTACAACACTGGACAATAATGCCTTTTGGCGGTATTAATTACAAGAACACTGCTGCTAATTGGACACCAGATTTTTTATAATGCTAGTTTTGGTACATAGATCCCCACACGGGGAAATATAATTCCTTTTAGAGGAGTGAAAACGTGAGGCCGTAGTTTTTCTGGTCTAACAAACACCAGATTGATTAAATTGGCCTTTTTTTCAGCAAAATTACAACACTGGACAATAATGCCTTTTGGCGGTATTAATTACAAGAACACTGCTGCTAATTGGACACCAGATTTTTTATAATGCTAGTTTTGGTACATAGATCCCCACACGGGAAATATAATTCCTTTTAGAGGAGTGAAAACGTGAGGCCGAGTTTTTCTGGTCTAACAAACACCAGATTGATTAAATTGGCCTTTTTTTCAGCAAAATTACAACACTGGACAATAATGCCTTTTGGCGGTATTAATTACAAGAACACTGCTGCTAATTGGACACCAGATTTTTTATAATGCTAGTTTTGGTACATAGATCCCCACACGGGAAATATAATTCCTTTTAGAGGAGTGAAAACGTGAGGCCGTAGTTTTTCTGGTCTAACAAACACCAGATTGATTAAATTGGCCTTTTTTTCAGCAAAATTACAACACTGGACAATAATGCCTTTTGGCGGTATTAATTACAAGAACACTGCTGCTAATTGGACACCAGATTTTTTATAATGCTAGTTTTGGTACATAGATCCCCACACGGGGAAATATAATTCCTTTTTAGAGGAGTGAAAACGTGAGGCCGTAGTTTTTCTGGTCTAACAAACACCAGATTGATTAAATTGGCCTTTTTTTCAGCAAAATTACAACACTGGACAATAATGCCTTTTGGCGGTATTAATTACAAGAACACTGCTGCTAATTGGACACCAGATTTTTTATAATGCTAGTTTTGGTACATAGATCCCCACACGGGAAATATAATTCCTTTTAGAGGAGTGAAAACGTGAGGCCGTAGTTTTTCTGGTCTAACAAACACCAGATTGATTAAATTGGCCTTTTTTCAGCAAAATTACAACACTGGACAATAATGCCTTTTGGCGGTATTAATTACAAGAACACTGCTGCTAATTGGACACCAGATTTTTTATAATGCTAGTTTTGGTACATAGATCCCCACACGGGAAATATAATTCCTTTTAGAGGAGTGAAAACGTGAGGCCGAGTTTTTCTGGTCTAACAAACACCAGATTGATTAAATTGGCCTTTTTTTCAGCAAAATTACAACACTGGACAATAATGCCTTTTGGCGGTATTAATTACAAGAACACTGCTGCTAATTGGACACCAGATTTTTATAATGCTAGTTTTGGTACATAGATCCCCACACGGGGAAATATAATTCCTTTTAGAGGAGTGAAAACGTGAGGCCTAGTTTTTCTGGTCTAACAAACACCAGATTGATTAAATTGGCCTTTTTTTCAGCAAAATTACAACACTGGACAATAATGCCTTTTGGCGGTATTAATTACAAGAACACTGCTGCTAATTGGACACCAGATTTTTTATAATGCTAGTTTTGGTACATAGATCCCCACACGGGGAAATATAATTCCTTTTAGAGGAGTGAAAACGTGAGGCCGAGTTTTTCTGGTCTAACAAACACCAGATTGATTAAATTGGCCTTTTTTTCAGCAAAATTACAACACTGGACAATAATGCCTTTTGGCGGTATTAATTACAAGAACACTGCTGCTAATTGGACACCAGATTTTTTATAATGCTAGTTTTGGTACATAGATCCCCACACGGGAAATATAATTCCTTTTAGAGGAGTGAAAACGTGAGGCCGAGTTTTTCTGGTCTAACAAACACCAGATTGATTAAATTGGCCTTTTTTTCAGCAAAATTACAACACTGGACAATAATGCCTTTTGGCGGTATTAATTACAAGAACACTGCTGCTAATTGGACACCAGATTTTTTATAATGCTAGTTTTGGTACATAGATCCCCACACGGGGAAATATAATTCCTTTTTAGAGGAGTGAAAACGTGAGGCCGAGTTTTTCTGGTCTAACAAACACCAGATTGATTAAATTGGCCTTTTTTTCAGCAAAATTACAACACTGGACAATAATGCCTTTGGCGGTATTAATTACAAGAACACTGCTGCTAATTGGACACCAGATTTTTTATAATGCTAGTTTTGGTACATAGATCCCCACACGGGGAAATATAATTCCTTTTAGAGGAGTGAAAACGTGAGGCCGTAGTTTTTCTGGTCTAACAAACACCAGATTGATTAAATTGGCCTTTTTTTCAGCAAAATTACAACACTGGACAATAATGCCTTTTGGCGGTATTAATTACAAGAACACTGCTGCTAATTGGACACCAGATTTTTTATAATGCTAGTTTTGGTACATAGATCCCCACACGGGGAAATATAATTCCTTTTAGAGGAGTGAAAACGTGAGGCCGTAGTTTTTCTGGTCTAACAAACACCAGATTGATTAAATTGGCCTTTTTTTCAGCAAAATTACAACACTGGACAATAATGCCTTTTGGCGGTATTAATTACAAGAACACTGCTGCTAATTGGACACCAGATTTTTTATAATGCTAGTTTTGGTACATAGATCCCCACACGGGAAATATAATTCCTTTTAGAGGAGTGAAAACGTGAGGCCGAGTTTTTCTGGTCTAACAAACACCAGATTGATTAAATTGGCCTTTTTTTCAGCAAAATTACAACACTGGACAATAATGCCTTTGGCGGTATTAATTACAAGAACACTGCTGCTAATTGGACACCAGATTTTTTATAATGCTAGTTTTGGTACATAGATCCCCACACGGGGAAATATAATTCCTTTTAGAGGAGTGAAAACGTGAGGCCTAGTTTTTCTGGTCTAACAAACACCAGATTGATTAAATTGGCCTTTTTTCAGCAAAATTACAACACTGGACAATAATGCCTTTTGGCGGTATTAATTACAAGAACACTGCTGCTAATTGGACACCAGATTTTTATAATGCTAGTTTTGGTACATAGATCCCCACACGGGGAAATATAATTCCTTTTAGAGGAGTGAAAACGTGAGGCCTAGTTTTTCTGGTCTAACAAACACCAGATTGATTAAATTGGCCTTTTTTTCAGCAAAATTACAACACTGGACAATAATGCCTTTTGGCGGTATTAATTACAAGAACACTGCTGCTAATTGGACACCAGATTTTTTATAATGCTAGTTTTGGTACATAGATCCCCACACGGGGAAATATAATTCCTTTTAGAGGAGTGAAAACGTGAGGCCGTAGTTTTTCTGGTCTAACAAACACCAGATTGATTAAATTGGCCTTTTTTCAGCAAAATTACAACACTGGACAATAATGCCTTTGGCGGTATTAATTACAAGAACACTGCTGCTAATTGGACACCAGATTTTTTATAATGCTAGTTTTGGTACATAGATCCCCACACGGGAAATATAATTCCTTTTAGAGGAGTGAAAACGTGAGGCCGAGTTTTTCTGGTCTAACAAACACCAGATTGATTAAATTGGCCTTTTTTTCAGCAAAATTACAACACTGGACAATAATGCCTTTTGGCGGTATTAATTACAAGAACACTGCTGCTAATTGGACACCAGATTTTTTATAATGCTAGTTTTGGTACATAGATCCCCACACGGGAAATATAATTCCTTTTAGAGGAGTGAAAACGTGAGGCCGTAGTTTTTCTGGTCTAACAAACACCAGATTGATTAAATTGGCCTTTTTTTCAGCAAAATTACAACACTGGACAATAATGCCTTTTGGCGGTATTAATTACAAGAACACTGCTGCTAATTGGACACCAGATTTTTTATAATGCTAGTTTTGGTACATAGATCCCCACACGGGAAATATAATTCCTTTTAGAGGAGTGAAAACGTGAGGCCGAGTTTTTCTGGTCTAACAAACACCAGATTGATTAAATTGGCCTTTTTTCAGCAAAATTACAACACTGGACAATAATGCCTTTTGGCGGTATTAATTACAAGAACACTGCTGCTAATTGGACACCAGATTTTTTATAATGCTAGTTTTGGTACATAGATCCCCACACGGGAAATATAATTCCTTTTTAGAGGAGTGAAAACGTGAGGCCGTAGTTTTTCTGGTCTAACAAACACCAGATTGATTAAATTGGCCTTTTTTTCAGCAAAATTACAACACTGGACAATAATGCCTTTGGCGGTATTAATTACAAGAACACTGCTGCTAATTGGACACCAGATTTTTTATAATGCTAGTTTTGGTACATAGATCCCCACACGGGGAAATATAATTCCTTTTTAGAGGAGTGAAAACGTGAGGCCTAGTTTTTCTGGTCTAACAAACACCAGATTGATTAAATTGGCCTTTTTTTCAGCAAAATTACAACACTGGACAATAATGCCTTTTGGCGGTATTAATTACAAGAACACTGCTGCTAATTGGACACCAGATTTTTTATAATGCTAGTTTTGGTACATAGATCCCCACACGGGAAATATAATTCCTTTTAGAGGAGTGAAAACGTGAGGCCGAGTTTTTCTGGTCTAACAAACACCAGATTGATTAAATTGGCCTTTTTTTCAGCAAAATTACAACACTGGACAATAATGCCTTTTGGCGGTATTAATTACAAGAACACTGCTGCTAATTGGACACCAGATTTTTTATAATGCTAGTTTTGGTACATAGATCCCCACACGGGGAAATATAATTCCTTTTTAGAGGAGTGAAAACGTGAGGCCGAGTTTTTCTGGTCTAACAAACACCAGATTGATTAAATTGGCCTTTTTTTCAGCAAAATTACAACACTGGACAATAATGCCTTTTGGCGGTATTAATTACAAGAACACTGCTGCTAATTGGACACCAGATTTTTTATAATGCTAGTTTTGGTACATAGATCCCTCACACGGGGAAATATAATTCCTTTTAGAGGAGTGAAAACGTGAGGCCGAGTTTTTCTGGTCTAACAAACACCAGATTGATTAAATTGGCCTTTTTTTCAGCAAAATTACAACACTGGACAATAATGCCTTTGGCGGTATTAATTACAAGAACACTGCTGCTAATTGGACACCAGATTTTTTATAATGCTAGTTTTGGTACATAGATCCCCACACGGGAAATATAATTCCTTTTAGAGGAGTGAAAACGTGAGGCCGAGTTTTTCTGGTCTAACAAACACCAGATTGATTAAATTGGCCTTTTTTCAGCAAAATTACAACACTGGACAATAATGCCTTTTGGCGGTATTAATTACAAGAACACTGCTGCTAATTGGACACCAGATTTTTTATAATGCTAGTTTTGGTACATAGATCCCCACACGGGAAATATAATTGCTTTTTAGAGGAGTGAAAACGTGAGGCCTGAGTTTTTCTGGTCTAACAAACACCAGATTGATTAAATTGGCCTTTTTTTCAGCAAAATTACAACACTGGACAATAATGCCTTTTGGCGGTATTAATTACAAGAACACTGCTGCTAATTGGACACCAGATTTTTTATAATGCTAGTTTTGGTACATAGATCCCCACACGGGAAATATAATTCCTTTTAGAGGAGTGAAAACGTGAGGCCTAGTTTTTCTGGTCTAACAAACACCAGATTGATTAAATTGGCCTTTTTTTCAGCAAAATTACAACACTGGACAATAATGCCTTTTGGCGGTATTAATTACAAGAACACTGCTGCTAATTGGACACCAGATTTTTATAATGCTAGTTTTGGTACATAGATCCCCACACGGGGAAATATAATTCCTTTTAGAGGAGTGAAAACGTGAGGCCGAGTTTTTCTGGTCTAACAAACACCAGATTGATTAAATTGGCCTTTTTTTCAGCAAAATTACAACACTGGACAATAATGCCTTTTGGCGGTATTAATTACAAGAACACTGCTGCTAATTGGACACCAGATTTTTTATAATGCTAGTTTTGGTACATAGATCCCCACACGGGGAAATATAATTCCTTTTAGAGGAGTGAAAACGTGAGGCCGTAGTTTTTCTGGTCTAACAAACACCAGATTGATTAAATTGGCCTTTTTTTCAGCAAAATTACAACACTGGACAATAATGCCTTTTGGCGGTATTAATTACAAGAACACTGCTGCTAATTGGACACCAGATTTTTATAATGCTAGTTTTGGTACATAGATCCCCACACGGGGAAATATAATTCCTTTTAGAGGAGTGAAAACGTGAGGCCTAGTTTTTCTGGTCTAACAAACACCAGATTGATTAAATTGGCCTTTTTTTCAGCAAAATTACAACACTGGACAATAATGCCTTTTGGCGGTATTAATTACAAGAACACTGCTGCTAATTGGACACCAGATTTTTATAATGCTAGTTTTGGTACATAGATCCCCACACGGGAAATATAATTGCTTTTAGAGGAGTGAAAACGTGAGGCCGAGTTTTTCTGGTCTAACAAACACCAGATTGATTAAATTGGCCTTTTTTCACCAAAATTACAACACTGGACAATAATGCCTTTTGGCGGTATTAATTACAAGAACACTGCTGCTAATTGGACACCAGATTTTTTATAATGCTAGTTTTGGTACATAGATCCCCACACGGGGAAATATAATTCCTTTTAGAGGAGTGAAAACGTGAGGCCGTAGTTTTTCTGGTCTAACAAACACCAGATTGATTAAATTGGCCTTTTTTCAGCAAAATTACAACACTGGACAATAATGCCTTTTGGCGGTATTAATTACAAGAACACTGCTGCTAATTGGACACCAGATTTTTATAATGCTAGTTTTGGTACATAGATCCCCACACGGGAAATATAATTGCTTTTTAGAGGAGTGAAAACGTGAGGCCGAGTTTTTCTGGTCTAACAAACACCAGATTGATTAAATTGGCCTTTTTTTCAGCAAAATTACAACACTGGACAATAATGCCTTTTGGCGGTATTAATTACAAGAACACTGCTGCTAATTGGACACCAGATTTTTTATAATGCTAGTTTTGGTACATAGATCCCCACACGGGAAATATAATTCCTTTTTAGAGGAGTGAAAACGTGAGGCCGTAGTTTTTCTGGTCTAACAAACACCAGATTGATTAAATTGGCCTTTTTTTCAGCAAAATTACAACACTGGACAATAATGCCTTTGGCGGTATTAATTACAAGAACACTGCTGCTAATTGGACACCAGATTTTTTATAATGCTAGTTTTGGTACATAGATCCCCACACGGGGAAATATAATTCCTTTTTAGAGGAGTGAAAACGTGAGGCCGAGTTTTTCTGGTCTAACAAACACCAGATTGATTAAATTGGCCTTTTTTTCAGCAAAATTACAACACTGGACAATAATGCCTTTTGGCGGTATTAATTACAAGAACACTGCTGCTAATTGGACACCAGATTTTTATAATGCTAGTTTTGGTACATAGATCCCCACACGGGAAATATAATTCCTTTTAGAGGAGTGAAAACGTGAGGCCGAGTTTTTCTGGTCTAACAAACACCAGATTGATTAAATTGGCCTTTTTTTCACCAAAATTACAACACTGGACAATAATGCCTTTTGGCGGTATTAATTACAAGAACACTGCTGCTAATTGGACACCAGATTTTTTATAATGCTAGTTTTGGTACATAGATCCCCACACGGGGAAATATAATTCCTTTTTAGAGGAGTGAAAACGTGAGGCCTAGTTTTTCTGGTCTAACAAACACCAGATTGATTAAATTGGCCTTTTTTTCAGCAAAATTACAACACTGGACAATAATGCCTTTTGGCGGTATTAATTACAAGAACACTGCTGCTAATTGGACACCAGATTTTTTATAATGCTAGTTTTGGTACATAGATCCCCACACGGGGAAATATAATTCCTTTTTAGAGGAGTGAAAACGTGAGGCCTAGTTTTTCTGGTCTAACAAACACCAGATTGATTAAATTGGCCTTTTTTCACCAAAATTACAACACTGGACAATAATGCCTTTTGGCGGTATTAATTACAAGAACACTGCTGCTAATTGGACACCAGATTTTTATAATGCTAGTTTTGGTACATAGATCCCCACACGGGAAATATAATTCCTTTTAGAGGAGTGAAAACGTGAGGCCGAGTTTTTCTGGTCTAACAAACACCAGATTGATTAAATTGGCCTTTTTTTCACCAAAATTACAACACTGGACAATAATGCCTTTTAGCGGTATTAATTACAAGAACACTGCTGCTAATTGGACACCAGATTTTTTATAATGCTAGTTTTGGTACATAGATCCCCACACGGGAAATATAATTGCTTTTTAGAGGAGTGAAAACGTGAGGCCGAGTTTTTCTGGTCTAACAAACACCAGATTGATTAAATTGGCCTTTTTTTCAGCAAAATTACAACACTGGACAATAATGCCTTTTGGCGGTATTAATTACAAGAACACTGCTGCTAATTGGACACCAGATTTTTTATAATGCTAGTTTTGGTACATAGATCCCCACACGGGAAATATAATTCCTTTTTAGAGGAGTGAAAACGTGAGGCCGAGTTTTTCTGGTCTAACAAACACCAGATTGATTAAATTGGCCTTTTTTTCAGCAAAATTACAACACTGGACAATAATGCCTTTTGGCGGTATTAATTACAAGAACACTGCTGCTAATTGGACACCAGATTTTTATAATGCTAGTTTTGGTACATAGATCCCCACACGGGGAAATATAATTCCTTTTTAGAGGAGTGAAAACGTGAGGCCGAGTTTTTCTGGTCTAACAAACACCAGATTGATTAAATTGGCCTTTTTTCAGCAAAATTACAACACTGGACAATAATGCCTTTTGGCGGTATTAATTACAAGAACACTGCTGCTAATTGGACACCAGATTTTTTATAATGCTAGTTTTGGTACATAGATCCCCACACGGGGAAATATAATTCCTTTTAGAGGAGTGAAAACGTGAGGCCGTAGTTTTTCTGGTCTAACAAACACCAGATTGATTAAATTGGCCTTTTTTTCACCAAAATTACAACACTGGACAATAATGCCTTTTGGCGGTATTAATTACAAGAACACTGCTGCTAATTGGACACCAGATTTTTTATAATGCTAGTTTTGGTACATAGATCCCCACACGGGGAAATATAATTCCTTTTAGAGGAGTGAAAACGTGAGGCCTAGTTTTTCTGGTCTAACAAACACCAGATTGATTAAATTGGCCTTTTTTTCAGCAAAATTACAACACTGGACAATAATGCCTTTTGGCGGTATTAATTACAAGAACACTGCTGCTAATTGGACACCAGATTTTTAATAATGCTAGTTTTGGTACATAGATCCCCACACGGGGAAATATAATTCCTTTTAGAGGAGTGAAAACGTGAGGCCGAGTTTTTCTGGTCTAACAAACACCAGATTGATTAAATTGGCCTTTTTTCAGCAAAATTACAACACTGGACAATAATGCCTTTTGGCGGTATTAATTACAAGAACACTGCTGCTAATTGGACACCAGATTTTTATAATGCTAGTTTTGGTACATAGATCCCCACACGGGAAATATAATTGCTTTTTAGAGGAGTGAAAACGTGAGGCCGAGTTTTTCTGGTCTAACAAACACCAGATTGATTAAATTGGCCTTTTTTCAGCAAAATTACAACACTGGACAATAATGCCTTTTGGCGGTATTAATTACAAGAACACTGCTGCTAATTGGACACCAGATTTTTTATAATGCTAGTTTTGGTACATAGATCCCCACACGGGGAAATATAATTCCTTTTTAGAGGAGTGAAAACGTGAGGCCGTAGTTTTTCTGGTCTAACAAACACCAGATTGATTAAATTGGCCTTTTTTCAGCAAAATTACAACACTGGACAATAATGCCTTTTGGCGGTATTAATTACAAGAGGACTGCTGGTATTTCAGAACACCAGAATTGTTAAAATGCTAGTTTTGCTAGATAAATTTCCCACACTGGGAGAAAATATTGCCTAAGCCTTTTTACAGTATTAATTACAACAGGAGTGCTTCTTCTGGTCTAACACCAGAATAATTTTATTATTACGGTGAAAGATTTTTCTAATTTATATTTCTGGCATATAAAAAAAAAATATTTCTGGCTGACAGTATTGGACAAAGTAGTGGCACTGGCTAGCCTAGCTGGAACAGCACATTCATGGGATTTGCTATCCAAGTGGGTTACTTTCAGTTTCAACACTGATATATTAAATATCTTTGCAGTTAGTATTGGTGACACAAGCACAGCCAAACCCCTGATGTATTATATCTATGAAAAAATCGACTATTACATTAGATTAATGGACGTTGTGGCAGCTTTTGCTGTAGCACCAGAAGTCCCAAAATGGCCGCCGCCTATCAGCCAAGTAACATGTGCCAGAAAACAGTCTGCCCAGCCAGAAAAAAAATTGACTTTGACTGAGCAGCTGAATCGCTGTTGTTCTGATTCACAGGTGTAGATTTTTAACTTCTTTGGAGCTTTGGTTTACACTCTGTGGCAGCAAGTGCTGGCGCACCACAAGTCCCAAAATGGCCACCGCCGGTCAGCCCAGTTACATGTGCCAGTAAAAATCGCTCTGGCCAGTCTCAACAAAATAGTGACTTTCAGTGAACAGCTCAGCTGAGTTGTTCTGATGCACAGGTGTAGAAAGGTAGATCACTTCTTTATCCCTGCCTATCTCGCCCTCACAGAAACTGCATCCTCTCCCTACACTAGTCAGAGCAGTGTGATGTGCAGCACTACGTGACTCCAGCTTAAATAGAGGCTGGGTCACATGCTGCACTTGGCCAATCACAGCCATGCCATTAGTAGGCATGGCTGTGATGGGCTCTTAGGGCAAGAAGTAAAACGCTAGCTGATTGGCTGCTATGCAGCCCTTCAGAAAGCGGGAAGTAATCGACGAACACCGGACCCGAACCCGAACTTTTTTGAAAATGTCCGGGTTCGGGTCCGTGTCACGGACACCCCAAAATTCGGTACGGACCCGAACGATTCTCGAACTGTTCGCTCAACACTACAGACAGGTCATCTTTTACTGTCTGCTGATAATATTTATGCTGCAGTATACTATTTTAAACAAAAATGTGTATTTGTCTGACCATTGTGAAAACTGCTAAATCTTATTTGTATAATCTTGTGTTTTTTTAGATCCACTTAAATTGTAATTGCTAGCAAATGTGTAGACTTTCAGATAATTAAAATTACAAATAGTGACTATCAGAGCAAAACACCTGCAATTGTGAAATTAGGCAGCTGCTGATTTTTAACAATATCAATAAAATGTGGCAGGTGGAATACATTCACATCATCCAGTCAAAACAAATAGGACCTATCTCCCTATTATCACAGAGGCAATGAAATGCTTGCATTGCATTCTTCTTCTAATTTGTCTTTTACTCTGTGCCATAAAGATAACAAAGTGTTTCTGTCTTTAGCATCTCTTAGTTTATTCCAAGCTTGTTCCTTAATGCCTTAATGTCTAGGAAAGGACATTTTGTCTAACATTTCCCAGTAAAAGCAAAAATAGTCTAAACATTAACTAGAAATGTAATAAATGACAGTAAAACAAATTCTAATGCAGTATATGAATATATATAATTCATATATAATGCAATGCAAATGCGGTCTAATATTTAATAAAAACACAAATAGGCTAATAGATCATAAAATGTATTTATTTGACATGGTTGGCTAAAGCAGGACCTGTCACCTCATAATAAAAATGTTTTAATTTTCTTATAAATTTATACGTTTATTAATGGATATGCAACTGGGTGTTACCAGTTGGGGTGTTCCTAAACTGTCTGACACTGTCTAGTCAGTGCTGATGCTGTGAGATTATGCAGGGACATACTTCCAACTCGTAACAACCTGTTGCAGATCCATTAATAAGTGTTCGAAAAACATGGAGTTATATTAAAAGATGCTCCACAAGTATTTCATGGGGAATGCAACAAGTAGTTAGTAAAACAGATAGTCCTCTTTAAAGCAAAATCTGTGTAAGCAAGCAGTCCCTAACCTCCATGTACCTTTGTGTTCACACTTTTGGATCTATCTGAATTTTTAAAATGTAGTTAGTAGAGTTGAACTAACCTGAACTGTAAAGTTTGGGTTCGTACCGAACTTTACGATTTTTCGCACCGGGACCCAAACCGAACATTTAGGTAAAAGTTGGGGTTCGTGTTCGTTGTTCGGCGATTTTTTGCCGCTTTTTGAAAGGCTGCAAGGCAGCCAATCAACAAGCGTTTCACTTCTTTGCCCTAAGAAGCCATCACAGCCATGCCTACTAATGGCATGGCTGTGATTGGCTAGTGCAGCATGTGACCCAGCCTCTATTTATTTAAGCTGGAGTCACGTAGCACCGCCCATCACTCTGCTCTTCTCAGTGTAGAGATTGGATGCTGCTGCTGTGAGGGAGAAATTAGGGAAAAAATCTGTTGAACTTGGTGGTGTTCAATGTTCAAACTACAGCAATTATTAAATGGTTGCTATTCTACATATTTGTAACCAGCCCTGAGCCCAGTGATACGCCAAAATATTATTTAATCCATCTGTTAGTGAGGAGGTTGGCGGCCATTTTAACAACTCCAGTGTCCTTGGAACTACATGTGACCTGCATGTGTGCCAGCGACATTAGTCTAATTATTTTCTGGTAGCTCAGTGGAGGAAAAATTCCCTTTTTCTGGCAGGTCAAGTACCCTTACAACCTGCAGTGCATACCTGGCATTGAAAATTATCACACATTTTTGTGACCTTAAGCAACTTATTTATCTGTCTGCCACAGGCACTACATATCTAACAATCCAATAAAACCGTAAAACACTGTAGTTACCTTGCTGCTGTAAAAAATAACAATTTTTGTACTAGATAGCACTTTTGCATACAACGCTGCATTACCTATTTTATAATTTACCAGTGACATACTGCATTTCTATAGTTGGTTGCAAAAACCCTTATTGTAGTGCAACAGAGCACTTTTGCGTACAACGCTGCATTACCTATTTTATAATTTACCAGTGACATACTGCATTTCTATGGTTGGTTGCAAAAAACACTGGTTTTGTGCTAGAATGCACATTTGTGGCCTAGTCTGCATCCCTGATATTCCAATAAAACTGTTAACTCCCCCCCCCCGACACATTTCTCCCCCTCCATGGCACACAGACTACAGATAGCCTAGCCCATCATGTCACCCACCCCCCTCCCTCCCACCATTATTGTACTAGCATACTAAATATAATACACATTATGAGTAGAGATGAGCGAACACCTGGAAGTTCGGGTTCGGGAAGTTTGGCCGAACTTCCTGAAAATGTTCAGGTTCGGGATCCGAACTCGACCCAAACTTTATCCCGAACCCGAACCCTATTAAAGTCAATGGGGACCCGAACTTTTAGGCACTAAAAAGGATGTAAAATAGTCCAGGAACGGGCTAGAGGGCTGCCAAAGGCAGCAAAATGTAGGTAAATCCACTGCAAACAAATGTGGATAGGGAAATTAATTAAAATAAAATAAATAAAATTTTACAATATCAATTGGAGAGAGGTCCCACTGCAAGTAATCATGCGTCATATCACCCAACACTGGAGAAGGCCACTTTCAGTTATTTTGGCCCCAGCACCCAGACAGAGGAGAGAGGTCCCACAGCAAGGAATCATGCGTCATATCACCTAACACTGGAGAAGGCCACTTTCAGTTAATTCAGCCCAGCACCCAGACCGAGGATACAGGTCCCACAGCAAGGAATCATGCGTCATATCAACCACCACCGGAGAAGGCCACTCTCATGTATTTTGGACCATCACCCAGACAGAGGAGAGAGGTCCCACATCAAGGACTAAGGCGTCATATCAACCCCCACCGGAGAAGGCCACTCTCATGTATTTTGGACCAGCACCCAGACCGAGGATACATGTCCCAAAGCAAGGAATCATGCGTCATATCACCCACCACTGGAGAAGGCCACTTTCAGTTATTTCTGCCCCAGCACCCAGACCGAGGAGAGATGTCCCACAGCAAGGAATCATGCGTCATATCACCCACCACCGGAGAAGGACACTTTCAGTTATTTCGGCCCCACCACCAAGTTAGAGGAGATGTTCATTCAACTTTGGGTTGCACCGCAAGATCATATTAAAGTTAAAAAAATGAGGATTCAATAAAGAAGTGCCCCGGAGTACAAGAATACATGGTTGAGGGGGAGGCAGTTATAAATGTCTATTCTGCACAAGGGAGGCACAGGTCCAGTGGGATCCATTCCTGGTTCATTTTTATGAACGTCCACTGCAGTTCATGCTTTGCAGGTTGTGCTAAGGTTCAGAAGGTTAATGCCTCGCTTCAGGCTCTGATGGCACATCGTGCAAACCACTCGGGTCTTGTCATCAGCACATTGTTTAAAGAAGTGCCATGCCAGGGAACTCCTTGAAGCTGCCTTTGGGGTGCTCGGTCCCTGTTGGCGGTGGCCAGTAGCAGGCGAACTCTCTTGGAGGCGGCTGTTCTGCTTTTGCCCCCTGCTCTCTCTTTTGCTACGCTGTTGGCTCGGTCTCACCACTGCCTCTTTCTCTGAACTATGAAAGTCAGTGGCACGACCTTCATTCCATGTAGGGTCTAGGACCTCATCGTCCCCTGCATCGTCTTCCACACAGTCTTCCTCCCTGACCTCCTGTTCGGTCTGCACACTGCAGAAAGACGCAGCAGTTGACACCTCTGTTTCATCATCATCAGAGACGTGCGGACTCCGATGAGGTGGTATTCCCATGTCCTCATCATCAGGAAACATTAGTGGTTGTGCTTCAGTGCATTCTAAGTCTTCCACCACTGGGGAAGGGCTAGGTGGATTCCCCTAGGAAACCCTGCCAGCAGAGTCTTCAAACAGCATAAGAGACTACTGCATAACTTGAGGCTCAGACAGTTTCCCTGATATGCATGGGGGTGATATGACAGACTGATGGGCTTGGTTTTCAGGTGCCACCTGTGCGCTTTCTGCAGAAGACTGGGTGGGAGATAATGTTGTGAACATGCTGGATCCACTGTCAGCCACTCAATTGACTAGCGCCTGTACCTGCTCAGGCCTTACCATCCTTAGAACGGCATTGGGCCCCACCAAATATCGCTGTAAATTCTGGCGGGTACTGGAACCTGAGGTAGTTGGTTCCCTAGGACGTGTGGCTGTGGCAGAATGGCCACGTCCTCTCCCAGCACAAGAGGGTACACTAACACCACCACTACCGCGTCTGCGTCCCTTACTAGATGTTTTCCTCATTGTTTCCGTTCACCAAGCACCACAATAAGAAAAAAAATATTTGGCCCAATGTATTGATTTCAAATTCAGGCCATTTTTTACAGGCACCTAACACTATCTGCCTATTTATTTATGTAGCGTATTACACTAATCCAGGCACAGCAGTAACCACTGATTTAGGGGAATATCTCTTTTAGGGCTAGTATTTAGGCCCTGGATGAAAGGTATCCTTTTATCAACAGATTTACAATTGGCCTGCAACAGCTCGAACACCAAATTCAGGGTTTTGCTATTTTGGCAATTGAATTTCACCCCACAACAAAATATATGTTTTTGCGGACACTATGAATCTTGGCCAGCCACAGCTTAAACCACTGATTTATGGTATTGCTATTTTGGCAATTGAATTTCACCCCAGAACAAAATATATGTTTTGGCAGACACTATAATACTTTGCCATCCACAGCTGTGACACTAGATTTATGGTATTGCTATTTTGGCAATTGAATTTCACCCCACAACAAAATATATGTTTTTGCGGACACTATGAAACTTGGCCTGCAACAGCTGGGACACCAGATTCAGGGTATTGCTATTTTGGCAATTGAATTTCACCCCAAAACAAAATATATGTTTTTGCGGACACTATGAATCTTGGCCAGCCACAGCTGAAACCACTGATTTATCGTATTGCTATTTTGGCAATTGAATTTAACCCCAGAGAAAAATATATGTTTTTGCGGACACTATAAAACTTGGCCTGCAACAGCTGGGACACCAGATTCAGGGTATTGCTATTTTGGCAATTGAATTTCACCCCACAACAAAATATATGTTTTTGCGGACACTATGAATCTTGGTCAGCCACAACTGAAACCACTGATTTATGGTATTGCTATTTTGGCAATTGAATTTGACAAACACAGAACCAGAGATAGGTGCACGCTGCCGTCACACTAAACCCTCACACTGATGTTAAAAATTGAGAGTTAGTTCGACATATCCTACTAGGAGGACGTGTCTTAAGCCTCGGGCACCAGCCAGGTCCTCGTAGCCTGGCCCTAACATCACCTACCTGCGCATATGGCGATATCAGGCCAGTGGGCAATTACAGGAGCATAGACTCACAAACATCTCCTCTGTTACCCCAGCATGCGACCATGCTGCAATGGGAGGTGGAGGTGTCTATGAGCCCTACCCAAGACTGACTGATATAGCCTAGCCAAACAGGTGCACTCAAATGCGACCTGAAGATGAAAACAGGCACATTTAAAATGGAGCTTATACACCTCCATACATATATATATATAAACCATCAAAATGTGGTGATAGCAGGATGCGCTATATCCATATGCATTGTGCATCTGTAGGGGAACATCCTGCACTTGTAGTGCGTTAATGGCATCACCAGCAAATGCATACAATGGATGATGCCAGCAACGGACTACAGTACACAATGGACATCCTACATAAGATGAAGTTTATGTGGATGTGGCAAGAATTCAGAACAAACACAGAACCAGAGATAGGTGCACGCTGCCGTCACACTAAACCCTCACACTGATGTTAAAAATTGAGAGTTAGTTCGACATATCCTACTAGGAGGACGTGTCTTAAGCCTCGGGCACCAGCGTCAAGGTCTCTCAAGTAGCCCGTGGGCCCTAACACTCACCTACCTGCGCCATATGGGCGATATCAGGGGCCAGTGGGCAATCACAGAATCTCTGGTTCTGTGTTTGTTCTGAATTCTTGCCACATCCACATAAATTTCATCTTATGTAGGATGTCCATTGTGGTACTTGTAGTCCGTTGCTGGCATCATCCATTGTATGCATTTTTTGCTGGTGATTGCCATTAGCAACGCACTACAAGTGCAGGATGTGCTCCCTACAGAAATGCACTAACTGCATATGGGTATGAGCGCATCCTGCTTCCCTTATCACCAACATTTTTTGATGGTTTATATATATATATATATATATATATGTATGGAGGTGTATAAACTCCATTTTAAATGTGCCTGTTTTTCATCTTCAGGTCACATTTGGGTGCACCTGTTTGGCCTTGGGCTATATCAGTCAGTCTTGGGTAGGGCTCATAGACACCTCCCACCTCCCATTGCAAGCATGGCCACATGCTGGAGGTAACAGAGGAGATGTTTAGAGTCGTCCTAATGCTCCTGTAACTGCCCACTGGCCCCTGATATCGCCCATATGGCGCAGGTAGGTGAGTGTTAGGGCCCACGGGCTACTTGAGAGACCTTGACGCTGGTGCCCGAGGCTTAAGACACGTCCTCCTAGTAGGATATGTCGAACTAACTCTCAATTTTTAACATCAGTGTGAGGGTTTAGTGTGACGGCAGCGTGCACCTATCTCTGGTTCTGTGTTTGTTCTGAATTCTTGCCACATCCACATAAATTTCATCTTATGTAGGATGTCCATTGTGGTACTTGTAGTCCGTTGCTGGCATCATCCATTGTATGCATTTTTTGCTGGTGATTGCCATTAGCAACGCACTACAAGTGCAGGATGTGCTCCCCACAGAAATGCACAACTGCATATGGGTATGAGCGCATCCTGCTTCCTGTATCACCACATTTTTTGATGGTTTATAGCAATTGAATTTGACCCCAGAACAAAATATATGTTTTTGCGGACACTATTAAACTTGGCCTGCAACAGCTGGGACACCAGATTCAGGGTATTGCTATTTTGGCAATTGAATTTCACCCCAGAACAAAATTTATGTTTTTGCGGACACTATGAAACTTGGCCTGCAACAGCTGGGACACCAGATTCAGGGTATTGCTATTTTGGCAATTGAATTTCACCCCACAACAAAATATATGTTTTTGCGGACACTATGAATCTTGGCCTGCAACAGCTGGGACACCACTGATTCATGGTATTGCTATTTTGGCAATTGAATTTCACCCCAGAACAAAATATATGTTTTTATGGACACTATTAATCTTGGCCAGCTACAGCTGAAACCACTGATTTATGGTATTGCTATTTTGGCAATTGAATTTCACCCCAGAACAAAATATATGTTTTGCAGGACACTATGAATCTTGGCCAGCCACAGCTGAAACCACTGATTTATGGTATTGCTATTTTGGCAATTGAATTTCACCCCAGAACAAAATATATGCTTTGCAGGGACACTATGAATCTTGGCCAGCCACAGCTGAAACCACTGATTTATGGTATTGCTATTTTGGCAATTGAATTTCACCCCAGAACAAAATATATGTTTTTATGGACACTATGAAACTTGGCCTGCAACAGCTGTGACACCAGATTCAGGGTATTGCTATTTTGGCAATTGAATTTCACCCCACAACAAAATATATGTTTTTATGGACACTATGAATCTTGGCCAGCCACAGCTGAAACCACTGATTTATGGTATTGCTATTTTGGCAATTGAATTTCACCCCAGAAAAGAATCTATCCTTTGCCAGACAGCAGACAGTATTATACTTGGCTAGCCAAAGCTGGAACACCAGATTTAGGGGATTGGTATGTGGGCAATTGTATTTAACCCCTTAATAAAATATAGAAATTGCTATCCTGAGTTTCTAGGGGTGACAATTAGCACAGCCAAGCCCCTGATGTAGGATATAGCAAAAAAAAAACTAGTATTGATGGATTGATGGACTTGGTGGCAGCTTGTTCTGGTGCACCACAAGTCACAAAATGGCCGCCGATCACCCCAGAAAATAAGTGACAGAAAAACGCTCTGTGCAGCCTAAAAACCAGTGAGCAAGTAACTAGCAGAAGTTCAATAATTCACAGCTGTAGATCGATCCGTTCATTAGGTGCTGTTGTTGACTTTTCCATGCCTAATCTCGCCCTCACAGAAGCTGCGTCCTCTCCCTACACTAATCAGAGCAGTGTGACGTGTGGCGCTACGTGACTCCAGCTTAAATAGAGGCTGGGTCACATGCTGCACTTGGCCAATCACAGCCATGCCAATAGTAGGCATGGCTGTGATGGGCTCTTAGGGGAAGAAGTAAAACGCTAGCTGATTGGCTGCTGTGCAGCCCTTCAGAAAGCGGGAAGTAATCGCCGAACAACGAACCCGAACTTTTTTGAAAATGTCCAGGTTCGGGTCCGTGTCCCGAACACCCCAAAATTCGGTACGAACCCGAACTATGCTCGAACTGTTTGCTCAACACTAGTAGGTGGTATACTGTATATGAATGTAACATCCACATAAATGCCTCCAGGACTAATGATTTTCCATCATCACACTGCCTTGCTTTTCTGCTCAAAGTGCATCAAAGTGCAATTTGTTCTCAATGTCTACAATGCATACACACATAGCAGTCCCCATGATGTAAAGAAAATGGGATTCATTAGAGCAAGCTACCTTATTCTTTTGCTCCCTGGTCCAGTTTTGATGCTAGCATACTCATAATATATGCAGTTTGATGTGTACCCCTATGTGCAGCAATCAGTGATTTGCTATGTGTCCTGATATCTTCCTATTATGGCCAGTGTTAACATTTTCACCATTTTGTTCTACAGTTATTCTTCTAAGTATGGAACTAGTTGAGCTGGACTTTGCTCCCCATATTCATCAACAAACCTTGGAAGCCAATGGCCTTAAAGCGAGTTTCCCAGTTGATCTTCCTTGAACCAGTTTTGCTAGGAGCTAACCACTGCATACTGGAACATGCTACAAGACCTAACGTTTTAGAGAGGCTCTCACTCAGTCATATAGCTACCACAATTTGCCCATTGTCACGTTTGCTCAGCCTCAGATCATTGCAGTTGCCAATCCCTCCTGCTTCCAAAATATTAACTTCAAGAACTGCCTGTTTACTTGCTACATAATATACACTCACCTAAAGAATTATTAGTAACACCATATTAATACGGGGTTGGACCCCGTTTTGCCTTCAGAACTGCCTTAATTCTACGTGGCAGTGATTCAACAAGATGCATTCTTTAGAAATGTTGGCCAATATTGATAGGATAGCATCTTGCAGTTGATGGAGATTTGAGGGATGCACATCCAGGGCACAAAGCTCCCGTTCCAGCACATCCCAAAAATGCTCTATTGGGTTGAGATCTGGTGACTGTGGGGGCCTTTTTAATACAGTGAGCTCATTGTCATGTTTAGAGATGAGCGAACACCTTGATGTTCGCGTTTGAGAGGTTCGGCCGAACTTCCGGAAAATGTCCGGGTTCGTGATCCGAACTCAACCCGAACTTCATCCCGAACCCGAACCCCATAGAAGTCAATGGGGACCCGAACTTTTGGGCACTAAAAAGCCTGTAAAAGACTCCCGGAAAGGGCTAGAGGGCTGCAAAAGGCAGCAAAATGTAGGTAAATCCCCTGCAAACAAATGTAGATAGGGAAATGAATTAAAATAAAATAAAATAAATAAAAATTAACCAATATCAATTGGAGAGAGGTCCTACAGCAAGGAATCATGCGTCATATCATCCACCACTGGAGAAGGCCACTTCATTTATTTGGGACCAGCACCCAGACAGAGGATACAGGTCCCACAGCAAGGAATCATGCGTCATATCAACCACCACCGGAGAAGGCCACTCTCATGTATTTTGGACCAGCACCCAGACAGAGGAGAGAGGTCCCACAGCAAGGAATCATGCGTCATATCAACCACCACACGGAGAAGGCCACTTCATTTATTTTGGCCCAGCACCCAGACAGAGGATACAGGTCCCACAGCAAGGAATCATGCGTCATATCAACCACCACCGGAGAAGGCCACTCTCATGTATTTTGGACCAGCACCCAGACAGAGGATACAGGTCCCACAGCAAGGAATCATGCGTCATATCAACCACCACCGGAGAAGGCCACTCTCATGTATTTTGGACCAGCACCCAGACAGAGGAGACAGGTCCCACAGCAAGGAATCATGCGTCATATCAACCACCAACGGAGAAGGCCACTTCATTTATTTCGGACCAGCACCCAGACAGAGGATACAGGTCCCACAGCAAGGAATCATGCGCCATATCAACCACCAACGGAGAAGGCCACTCTCATTTATTTCGGACCAGCACCCAGACAGAGGAGAGAGGTCCCACAGCAAGGAATCATGCGTCATATCAACCACCACCGGAGAAGGCCACTCATTTATTTTGGACCAGCACCCAGACAGAGGATACAGGTCCCACAGCAAGGAATCATGCGTCATATCAACCACCACCGGAGAAGGCCACTCATTTATTTCGGACCAGCACCCAGACAGAGGATAGAGGTCCCACAGCAAGGAATCATGCGTCATATCAACCACCACCGGAGAAGGCCACTCTCATGTATTTTGGACCAGCACCCAGACAGAGGAGAGGTCCCACAGCAAGGAATCAGGCGTCATATCAACCCACCACCGGAGAAGGCCACTCTCATTTATTTTGGACCAGCACCCAGACAGAGGATACAGGTCCCACAGCAAGGAATCATGCGTCATATCAACCACCACCGGAGAAGGCCACTCTCATGGATTTTGACCAGCACCCAGACAGAGGAGAGAGGTTTTCACAGCAGAGAATCAGGCATTTAGATCACCCACTCACAGGAGTAGGCCACCATTTAATGGGACCCCGGCAACCATGTCAGATGGCACAAACATCAGCTTCACATCACCCAGCACAAGAGAAGGCCACTTTGAGAGACTTTGACCCCTGCACCCAGACGGAGGAGAGGGGTTTTCACAGCAGAGAATCAGGCATTTAGATCACCCACCACAGGAGTAGGCCACCATTTAATGGGACCCCGGCAACCATGTCAGATGGCACAAACATCAGCTTCACATCAACCAGCACAAGAGAAGGCCACTTTGAGAGACTTTGACCCTGCACCCAGACGGAGGAGAGAGGTTTTCACAGCAGAGAATCAGGCATTTAGATCACCCACCACAGGAGTAGGCCACCATTTAATGGGACCCGGCAACCATGTCAGATGGCACAAACATCAGCTTCACATCACCCAGCACAAGAGAAGGCCACTTTGAGAGACTTTGACCCCTGCACCCAGGCGGAGGAGAGGGGTTTTCACAGCAGAGAATCAGGCATTTAGATCACCCACCACAGGAGTAGGCCACCATTTAATGGGACCCCGGCAACCATGTCAGATGGCACAAACATCAGCTTCACATCACCCAGCACAAGAGAAGGCCACTTTGAGAGACTTTGACCCTGCACCCAGACGGAGGAGAGAGGTTTTCACAGCAGAGAATCAGGCATTTAGATCACCCACCACAGGAGTAGGCCACCATTTAATGGGACCCCGGCAACCATGTCAGATGGCACAAACATCAGCTTCACATCACCCAGCACAAGAGAAGGCCACTTTTAGAGACTTTGACCCCTGCAGCCACACGGAGGAGAGAGGTCCCACAGCAGAGATTCAGGCATTTATATCAGCCAGCACAGGAGAAGGCCGCTTTCAGTGACTTAGGCCTTAGCACCGACACAGAGGAGACAGGTCAGATAGCACAAGCATCAGTTTTACATCAACCACCACAGGAGAAGGGCACTTTTAGAGACCTTGACCCCTGCAGCCACACGGAGGAGAGAGGTCCCACAGCAGAGAATCAGGCATTTCGATCACCCACCACAGGAGAAGGCCGCTTTCAGTGACTTTGGCCCCTGCACCCACACAAAGGAGACATGTCAGACAGCACAAGTATAACATTCATATCACCCAGCACAGGAGAAGGACACTTTCATGTACTTTGGCCCCGGCACCCAGACAGAGGGAAGGTTCATTCAACTCTGGGTTGCACCCCAAGATCCTACTTAATTTCAAAAATTGATTTTTCAATGAAGAAGTGGCCAGGAGTACAAGACAACATGGTTTAAGGCAGTTATTAAGGACTACTCTGCACAAGGGAGGGTCAGGTCTTGTGGGATCCATGCCTGGTTCATTTTTATAAACGCCAGCTTGTCCACGTTGGCTGCGGACAGGCGGCCGCGCTTGTCAGTAATGACGCCCCTGCCGTGCTGAATACACGTTCAGATAAAACGCTGGTCGCCGGGCAGGCCAGCACCTCCAAGGCATAACATGCTAATTCTGGCCACGTGGACAATTTGGAAACCCAGAAGTTGAATGGGGCCGAACCATCCGTCAGTACGTGGAGTTGTGTGCAGACGTACTGTTCAACCATGTTAGTGAAATGTTGCCTCCTGCTAACACGTCCGTATCAGGTGGTGGGGCAGTTAGCTGTGGCGTGAGACAAAACTTTTCCACATTTCTGCCATGCTAACCCTGCCCTCAGAGGAGCTGGCCGTGACACTGCTGCGTGGGCGACCTCTAGCTCCTCCTCTGCCTTGGCCTTGGCCTTCCACCTGTTCCCCTGTGACAGTTGGGAATGCTCTCAGGAGCGCGTCTACCAGTGTGCGCTTGTACTCGCGCATCTTCCTATCACGCTCCAGTGCAGGAAGTAAAGTGGGCACATTGTCTTTGTACCGTGGATCCAGCAGGGTGGCCACCCAGTAGTCAGCACACGTTAAAATGTGGGCAACTCTGCTGTCGTTGCACAGGCACTGCAGCATGTAATCGCTCATGTGTGCCAGGCTCCCCAGAGGTAAGGACAAGCTGTCCTCTGTGGGAGGCGTATCGTCATCATCCTCTGTATCCCCCAGCCACGCACCAGGGATGTGCCTGCGCTGTGCTGGGTGCCACCCCGCTGTGAACCTGCTTCATCCTCATCCTCCTCCACCTCCTCCTCATCCTCCTCGTCCTCCAGTAGTGGTCCCTGGCTGGCCACATTTGTACCTGCCCTCTGCTGTTGCAAAAACCTCCCTCTGAGCCACTTCTAACAGACTGGCCTGAAAGTGCTAAAAACGACCCGTCATCCTCCTCCTCCTCCTCCTGGCCCTGGCCCACCTCCTCTTCCATCATCGCCCTAAGCGTTTCTCTAGGAGACATAGAATTGGTATCGTCACGCTGATAACAGTGGCATCGCCACTGGCCATGTTGGTGGCGTACTCTAAACAGCGCAACAGGGCACACAGGTCTCGCATGGAGGCCCAATCATTGGTGGTGAAGTGGTGCTGTTCCGCAGTGCGACTGACCCGTGCGTGCTGCAGCTGAAACTCCACTATGGCCTGCTGCTGCTCGCACAGTCTCTCCAGCATGTGCAAGGTGGAGTTCCACCGGGTGGGCACGCCGCATATTAGGCGGTGAGCGGGAAGGCCGAAGTTCCGCTGTAGCGCTGACAGGCGAGCAGCGGCAGGATGTGAACGCCGGAAGCGCGCACAGACGGCCCGCACTTTATGCAGCAGCTCTGACATGTCTGGGTAGTTGTGAATGAACTTTTGCACCACCAAATTCAGCACATGCGCCAGGCAAGGGATGTGCGCCAAACCGGCTAGTCCCAGAGCTGCCACGAGATTTCGCCCATTATCGCACACCACCAGGCCGGGCTTGAGGCCCACCGGCAGCAACCACTGGTCGGTCTGTTGTTCAATCACCCCGCCACAACTCCTGCGCGGTGTGGGGCCTGTCCCCAAACATATGAGTTTCAGAATGGCCTGCTGACGCTTACCCCGGGCTGTGCTGAAGTTGGTGGTGAAGGTGTGTGGCTGACTGGATGAGCTGGTGGAAGCAGAGGAGGAGGAGGAGGAAGCCGAGTAGGAGGAGGAGGCTACAGGAGGCAAAGAATGATGCCCTGTGATCCTTGGCGGCGGAAGGACGTGCGCCAAGGAACTCTCCGCCTGGGGCCCAGCCGCCACTACATTTACCCAGTGTGCAGTTAGGGAGATATAGCGTCCCTGGCCGTGCTTACTGGTCCAAGTATCTGTGGTTAGGTGGACCTTGCCACAAATGGCGTTGCGCAGTGCACACTTGATTTTATCGGACACTTGCATGTGCAGGGAAGGCACGGCTGTCTTGGAGAAGTAGTGGCGGCTGGGAACCACATACTGGGGGACAGCCATGGCCATCAGCTGTTTGAAGTTGTCTGTGTCCACCAGACGGAATGACAGCATTTTAAAGGCCAGTAGTTTAGAAATGCTGGCATTCAGGCCAAGGGCTCGAGGGTGACTAGGTGGGAATTTGCGCTTCCTCTCAAAGGTTTGAGAGATATAGAGCTGAACGCTGCTGTGTGAAATTGTGGAGACGCTAGGTGACGGTGGCGGTGGTGGTGGTGGTGTCGGTGGCACATCCTATGTTTGCTGCTCGGCAGGTGGCAACATTCCTCTCGAGGCGGAAGCCGAGGCAGCAGCGGTAGAGGGAGCAGGGGGAGCCTGAGCGGGTTCCTTGTTTTTAAGGTGTGTACTCCACTGCAGTTCATGCTTTGCATGTAGATACCTGATCATGCAGGTGGTGCTCAGGTTAAGAACATTAATGCCTCGCCTCAGGGTCTGATGGCACAGTGTGCTTACCACTCTGGTCTTGTCCTCAGCACATTGTTTGAAGAAGTGCCATGCCAGGGAACTCCTTGAAGATGCCTTTGGGGTGCTGGGTCCCTGTTGGCGCTGGCCAATAGCAGGCAAACTCTCTGGACGGCGGCTGTTGTGCTTTTGCCCCCTGCTCCCTCTTTGGCTTCGCTGTTGTCTCGGTCTCACCACTGCCTCTTCCTCTGAACTATTTAAGTCAGCGGCACGACCATCAGTCCATGTGGGGTCTAAGACCTCATCGTCCTCTGCATCGTCTTCCACCCAGTCTTCTTCCCTGACCTCCTCCTGTTCAGTCTGCACACTGCAATAAGACGCGGCAGTGGGCACCTGTGTTTCGTCATCATCAGACACTCGGTCACTCTGCTGTGGTGGTATTCCCATGTCCTCATCATCCGGATACATAAGTGGTTGTGCGTCAGTGCATGGAATGTCTTCCACCGCTGGGGAAGGGCTAGGTGGACGCCCCTGGAAAACCGTGGGAGCAGAGTCTTCAAACAGAAGAGACTGCTGCATAACTTGAGGCTCAGCCAGTTTCCCTGATATGCATGGGGGTGATGTGACAGACTGATGGGCTTGGTTTTCAGGTGCCGCCTGTGCGCTCTCCGCAGAAGACTGGGCGGAAGACAATGTAGTGAACGTGCTGGAAGCACTGTCGCCCACCCAATCGACTAATGCCTGTACCTGCTCAGGCCTTACCATCCTCATAACGGCATTGGGCCCCACCAAATATCGCTGTAAATTCTGCCGGCTACTTGAGGGAGTTGGTTCACTACTTTGTGCGCCTGAGGCCGAACGGCCACGTCCTCTGCCAGCAACAGAGGCTCCACGGACACCACCACGACCGCGTCCTCGTCCCTTAATAGAATGTTTCCTCATTGTTGCGATTCAACTCACACCACAATAAAATATATTATTTTTTAGCCCCAAAATTCCCACACTGGAAGATATAATTCCTTTTTCCGGTATTAATTACAAGAAAACTGCTGCAAATTGGACACCAGAATTTTTAAAATGCTAGTTTTGGTACATAGATTCCCACACGGGAGATATAATTCATTTTTACAGGAGTAAAAACGTGAGGCCTAGTGTTTCTGGACTGGTCTAACAAAAACTAGATTGATTAAATTGGCCTTTTTTTCACCAAAATTACAACACTGGACAATAATGCCTTTTGGCGGTATTAATTACAAGAACACTGCTGCTAATTGGACACCAGATTTTTTATAATGCTAGTTTGTGTACATAAATTCCCACACTGGAAGATATAATTCCTTTTTCCGGTATTAATTACAAAAACACTGCTGCTAATTGGACACCAGAATTTTTATAATGCTAGTTTGTGTACATAAATTCCCACACGGGAAGATATAATTCCTTTTCAAAGGAGTGAAAACGTGAGGCCTAGTTTTTCTGGTCTAACAAACACCAGATTGATTAAATTGGCCTTTTTTTCAGCAAAATTACAACACTGGACAATAATGCCTTTTGGCGGTATTAATTACAAGAACACTGCTGCTAATTGGACACCAGATTTTTTATAATGCTAGTTTGTGTACATAAATTCCCACACTGGAATATATAATTCCTTTTTCCGGTATTAATTACAAGAACACTGCTGCTAATTGGACACCAGAATTTTTAAAATGCTGGTTTTGGTACATAGTTTCCCACACGGGGAGATATAATTCCTTTTTAGAGGAGTGAAAACGTGAGGCCTAGTTTTTCTGGTCTAACAAACACCAGATTGATTAAATTTGCCTTTTTTTCAGCAAAATTACAACACTGGACAATAATGCCTTTTGGCGGTATTATTTACAAGAAAACTGCTGCAAAGTGGACACCAGAATTTTTAATATGCTAGTTTTGGTACATACTGTAGATTCCCACATGGGGAGATATAATTCCTTTTACAGGAGTAAAAACGTGAGGCCTAGTGTTTTTGGTCTACCAAACACCAGATTGATTAAATTGGCCTTTTTTTCACCAAAATTACAACACTGGACAATAATGCCTTTTGGCGGTATTATTTACAAGAATACTGCTGCAAATAGGACATCTGAAGTTTTAAAATGCTAGTTTGGGTACATAGATTCCCACACGGGGAGATATAATTCCTTTTTACAGGAGTAAAAACGTGAGGCCTAGTGTTTTTGGTCTACCAAACACCAGATTGATTAAATTGGCCTTTTTTTCACCAAAATTTCAACACTGGACAATAATGCCTTTTGGCGGTATTATTTACAAGAAAACTGCTGCAAATAGGACATCTGAAGTTTTAAAATGCTTGTTTGGGTACATAGATTCCCACACGGGGAGATATAATTCCTTTTTACATGAGTAAAAACGTGAGGCCTAGTGTTTTTGGTCTACCAAACACCAGATTGATTAAATTGGCCTTTTTTTCACCAAAATTACAACACTGGACAATAATGCCTTTTGGCAGTATTATTTACAAGAATACTGCTGCAAATAGGACATCTGAAGTTTTAAAATGCTAGTTTGGGTACATAGATTCCCACACGGGAGATATAATTCCGTTTTACAGGAGTAAAAACGTGAGGCCTAGTGTTTTTGGTCTACCAAACACCAGATTGATTAAATTGGCCTTTTTTTCACCAAAATTACAACACTGGATGATATAATGCCTTTTGGCGGTATTACTTACAAGAGGACTGCTGGTATTTCAGAACACCGGAATTGTTAAAATGCTAGTTTTGCTAGATAAATTTCCCACACTGGGAGAAATATTGCCTAAGCCTTTTCACAGTATTAATTACAACAGGAGTGCTTCTTCTGGTCTAACATCAGAATAATTTTATTATTACGGTGAAATCTTTTTCTAATTTATATTTCTGGCACATAAAAAAAAAAATATTTCTGGCTGACAGTATTGGACAAAGTAGTGGCACTGGCTAGCCTAGCTGGAACAGCACATTCATGGGATTTGCTATCCAAGTGGGTTACTTTCAGTTTCACCACTGATATATTAAATATCTTTGCAGTTAGTATGGGTGACACAAGCACAGCCAAACCCCTGATGTAGTATATCTATGAAAAAATCGACTATTACATGAGAGTAATGGACGTTGTGGCAGCTTTTGTTGTAGCACCACAAGTCCCAAAATGGCCGCCGCCTATCAGCCCAGTAACATGTGCCAGAAAACAGTCTGCCCAGCCAGAAAAAAAATTGACTTTGACTGAGCAGCTGAATCGCTGTTGTTCTGATTCACAGGTGTAGATTTTTAACTTCTTTGGAGCTTTGGTTTACACTCTGTGGCAGCAAGTGCTGGCGCACCACAAGTCCCAAAATGGCCACCGCCGGTCAGCCCAGTTACATGTGCCAGTAAAAATCGCTCTGGCCAATCTCAACAAAATAGTGACTTTCAGTGAACAGCTCAGCTGAGTTGTTCTGATGCACAGGTGTAGAAAGGTAGATCATTCAATCACTTCTTTATCCCTGCCTATCTCGCCCTCACAGAAGCTGCATCCTCTCCCTACACTATTCAGAGCAGTGTGACGTGCGGCGCTACGTGACTCCAGCTTAAATAGAGGCTGGGTCACATGCTGCACTTGGCCAATCACAGCCATGCCATTAGTAGGCATGGCTGTGATGGGCTCTTAGGGCAAGAAGTAAAACGCTAGCTGATTGGCTGCTATGCAGCCCTTCAGAAAGCGGGAAGAAATCAACGAACACCGGACCCGAACCCGAACTTTTTTGAAAATGTCCGGGTTCGGGTCCGTGTCACAGACACCCCAAAATTCGGTACGAACCCGAACGATGCTCGAACTGTTCGCTCAACACTAGTCATGTTCAAGAAACCAATTTGAAATGATTCGAGCTTTGTGACATGGTGCATTATCCTGCTGGAAGTAGCCATCAGAGAATGGGTACATGGTGGTCATGAAGGGATGGACATGGTCAGAAATAATGCTCAGGTAGCCCGTGGCATTTAAATGATGGCCAATTGGCACTAAGGGGCCTAAAGTGGGCCCAGAAAACATCCCACACACACTTAACACCACCACCACCAGCCTGCACAATGGTAACAAGGCATGATGGATACATGTTCTCATTCTGTTTACGTCAAATTCGGACTCTACCATTTGAATGTCTCAACAGAAATTGAGACTCATCAGACTAGGCAACATTTTTCCAGTCTTCAACAGTCCAATTTTGGTGAGCTTGTGCAAATTGTAGCCTCTTTTTCCTATTTGTAGTGGAGATGAGTGGTACCTGGTGGGGTCTTCTGCTGTTGTAGCCCATCCGCCTCAAGGTTGTGCATGTTGTGGCTTCACAAATGCTTTGCTGCATACCTTGGTTGTAACGAGTGGTTATATCAGTCAACGTTGCTCTTCTATCAGTTCAATCAGTCGGCCCATTCTCCTCTGACCTCCAGTATCAACAAGGCATTTTCGCCCACAGGACTGCCGCATACTGGATGTTTTTGCCTTTTCGCACCATCCTTTGTCAACCCTAGAAATGGTTGTGCGTGAAAATCCCAGTAACTGAGCAGATTGTGAAATACCTAGACCGGCCCGTCTGGCACCAACAACCATGCCACGCTCAAAATTTCTTAAATCACCTTTCTTTCCCATTCTGACATTCAGTTTGGAGTTCAGGAGATTGTCTTGACCAAGACCACACCCCTAAATGCATTGAAGCAACTGCCATGTGATTGGTTGACTAGATAATTGCATTAACGAGAAATAGAACAGGTGTTCCTAATAATTCTTTAGGTGAGTGTATATCTCCAACCCTTGACAGGTGCCATTGTACAGAGATCAATGTTATTGACTTTAGCAGTTTTTTTATGTTATGGCTGATTGATATACACACTATTTAATATCAAATCCCGGCTACTAACACATTCCACTCTATGCCCAGTCTGAGTAGTATTATATAGTCACACTATATTGTAGTATTGTTAAACATATAAATATTATTTGGAATTGTATAGTGGGTATAAACATTTTGAGTCAAAAATACGTATACAGTATATAATATTCATTATTTATTGTGAGAAATTAGATGGATTGGAAGAAAAGGCGAAAGATTGGTCCCACATTATATTTTATAGTAATAACAGGGATAGGACTTTGACATCCTCATTGTATTTTCAGAAGCATGGTTGCCAAAGCTCTATGGCTATGCTGAGAATAATTACAAAATGTTTTTTATTGCTAATTTAATTTTAGACTCCAAGTTCCTTTCTCTTTTATATTACCTATAAGTTTACACTGGTCTTAAAGTGAGTTTTACAGAACATTTGAAAAACATTAATATGTTGAATGCTTTGATCTATAACATAACATTAGTCATGGGCATTATCTGAACCTTAGAATGATAGTCTTCAATATAGAAATAGATAGAAAATGAGAATACAGAAAATGATTCTTTCTTATACAACCAGTGCTGATACATGAAATGAGGCAGCTAAGGAATAGCTTGAAAGCCAGAAATACTGTTAAATATCTCATTTTAACAGCATACAGTAAATCTTTACTCCTTCTCTCTAAGCTAATAAAATAATCAGAGGAATGTGTATTTTTTAATATGGCTATCATTTACAACACACAATGGGATTTTTATTTTATTTAACAGTGTAAGAAAATTAAGCTTTCAATATTTTATTATTTCCTTGTGTAGCTACAGAAGTGTCTAAAAATATTAACCAACATATATAACATGATAATTATAGGTGCATAAATCGGGTATTACAATGCTTGGGTGATAACTATCATACAATGACAATAAATATGTGATAATTACACTTACAGCCATAATAAAATAGAGAACATACGCCTCAAAGCACCAGTGGAGACCACTAAAATCACAAATAAGCAGCACATGACTAACTTAAAACCTGTCACCACAAAATGCAGTGCTATCTGAAAATGTCATGTTACAAAACAGGAGATGCTGAGCAGACTGATACATACTTTTGTGGGAAAGGATTCATTAAAACCTGTAATGTATGCATTTATATGTCTGCTTTTATTCACTTCCTGTGAAGTACTATTTGTACAGGGAGGAGGTGTTATCACGGATTAATAGCCTTGTGGGTATAAGTGTGTATATAGAGATAGCTGTCAGTCACTGATAACACCTCCTCCTGTACTGATAGTTCTTCACAGGAGAATTTTTATTTATTTAATACAATTTTATACAATAATTTATTAATCCGCTTTTTATTCATTTATTATTTATTTTATGCACTTATATAGCGCTCTATTAGCATTACGCTGTCCCCAATGTAGTTAACAATGTAAGTTCCCTATCAGTATGACTATGGAGTGGGGGAGGAAACTCACATACACGGGGAGAACATATAAACTTAGATGTTGTTCTTGATTGAATTTAAACCTAGGACCCCAGTGCTGTAAGATACCCGTGGTAATCACTGAGCCACCATGCTGCCCGATAAATGTACTGCATAAATTACAAGTTTTAATATATATATATATATATATATATATATCATTCTGCTTAGCTTCTCCTGCTCTGCATCATGGTGCTTTCAGATTGCATTGCATTTTATGATAACATGTACTCTTTAACCCCTACTACCCCGGGCCAGTTTTCACCCTCCTGCCCAGGCCATTCCTTGCAAATCTGACATTTGTTACTTTATGTGGTAATAACTTTGGAAAACTTTTAATTATCCAAGCCATTCTGAGATTGTTTTCTCGTGACACATTGTACTTCACGATTGTCATAAATTTAAGTCAATATATTTCACCTTTATTTATGAAAAAATCCCAAATTTACCAAAAATGTTGACATATATTTAACATTTCTATTTCTCTGCTTTTAAAACAGAAAGTGATACCTCATAAAATAGTTGTTACTTAACATTCCCCATATGTCTACTTTATGTTGGCATCATTTTGTAAATGTCATTTTATTTTTTTAGGATGTTAGAAGGCTTAGAAGTTTAGAAGCAATTTTTAAACTTTTTACGAAAATTTCCAAAACCCACTTTTTAAGGACCAGTTCAAGTCTGAAGTCACCCATCAAGTTACTCAAAACTGATTTTATAAACTTTTTTTTAAGCCCTTAGGTGCTCCACAAGAATTAAAGGAAAATGGATATTACATTTCTAAATTTCCCTATTTTCAGATATTCCATTTCAGTGCATTTATTACCCTTATTCTGCGGTTTACAGAATGTGGTCACATGTGGTCGTAAACTGATGTAAGGGCACACGCAGAAGAAAAGAAGCACCATATTGTTTTTGGAAGGAAGATTTTGCTGGACTGGTTTTTAGATGCTATGTCCCATTTGATGCCAACCCCCCCCCCCCCCGATGCACCCTTACAGTAGAAACTCCCAAAATGTGACCCCCATTTTGGAAACGAGGGAATGAGGTGCCAGTGTTATAGGTACTATTTTGGGGTACATATGATTTTTAATTGATCTATATTACATTTTATGAAAGGTAAGGTAACCAAAAAATTGCTGTTTTGGCACCATTTCAATTTTTTTTATTTTTTATATCATTCATCTTACAGGGTAGATCATGTGCTATTTTTATAGAGCAGATTGTTATGGACGCAATTATATCAAATATGTCTACTTTGTTTGTTTGTTTGTTTGTTTGTTTCAGTTTTACATAATAAAGCATTTTTGGAAAAAAACATATGTTTTTTGTTTCCATTTTCTGAACGCCTTATTTGTTTATTTTTTTGCCAAATGTCTTGTGCAGAACTCGATTTTTGCAGGAAGAGTTGACGTTTTTCATTATTGATCATTCATTATTACACTTTATTTAGCAAGGTGACCAAAAAATTGGTTGTTTTGGAATACTTTTTATTTATTTATTTTTACAGCGTTCACTTCACCTGAAGGGTTAGGTCATGTGACATTTTTATAGAGCAGATCGTAACAGACGTGGCAATACCTAATATGTATACTTTTTCTTATTTATTTAAGTTTTACACAATAATAGCATTTTTGAAGCAAAAAAAAAATGTTTTATTGTCTCTATAGTCTGAGAGCCATAGCTTTTTTAATTTTTTGGCCGATTGTCTTAGGTACAGTTTTATTTTTTGCGGGAGGAGGTGATGGTTTGATTGGTACTATTTTGGGTGGGATATATGTTTTTGATCGCTTGGTGTTGCACTTTATGTGATGTTAGGTGACAAAAAATGGCTTTTTTGGCACTGTTTTTATTTTTTTTTTTTTTTACGGTGTTCATCGGGGGGGTTAGGTCATATGATATTTTTATAGAGCAGGTTTTAATGGATGCAGCAATATCTAATATGTCTACTTTTTTATTTATTTAACTTTAACACAATAATAGCAGTTTTGAAGCAAAAATAATTTTGTGTCTCCATTGTCTGAGAGTCATAGTTTTTTTTAAAGTTTTTGACCGATTGTCTTAGGTAGGGTCTCATTTTTAGTTGGATGAGGTGACGGTTTGATTGGCACTATTTTGTGGGGCATACGCCTTTTTGATCGCTTGGTGTTGCAATTTTTTGTGATGTTAGGTGACAAAAAATAGCTTTTTTTGGCACTGTTTTATTTTTTTTTTTATGGTGTTCAGCTGAGGGGTTGGGTCATGTGATATTTTTATAGAGCTGGCCATACCTAATGAGTATACTTTTTTATTTATTTCACTTTAACACAATACTAGCATTTGTGAAACAAAAAAATGATGTTTTAATGTCTCCATGTTCTGAGAGCTATAGTTTTTTTTATTTTTTGAACGATTTTCTTTGGTAGGGGCTCATGCGGTTTTATTGGTACCATTTTGTGGGATCATTTTATGATCACTTGGTGTTGCACTTTTTGTGATGTAGGGTGACAAAAATGGCTTTTTTTTACACCATTTTTTTATGGTGTTTATTGGGTGGGGTGGATCATGTGATATGTTTATAGAGCCAGTCGTTACGGACGCAGTAATACATAATATGTGTATTTTTTCCTTTTTTCTATTTTTTATTATAAAATCAGAGGAAAAGGGTATGTTTTTTAATTTTTTTATAACAAACACTTTTTTTTTTAAACTTTATTCCTGTCCCACTCTGGGACTTCAACATTTGAGGGTCTGATCCCCTCTGCAATACATTACAATGCATCTGTATTGTAATGCATTACTTGTTAGTGTATTACACTGAGTACTACACTAACAGGTTGCCAAGGAGACCCAGCCTGGGGCCGAATCTCCTTGGCCCCCGTAGAAGGCAGGTCCCGATGCCGAGCAAGGCATTGAGCAGCCTGTGCACGGCATCGGGCTGCCTTGTCACCCATCGGGATCCTGCCACAGCAGCACGGGGACCCAATGGGCTCCTTTACCTGCTACATGCACCTTCTATGCTGCTGTCAGCGATGCCGGTGGATACAGCAGGGGCCCGGCTATCATGGACTGCTGGGCCCCTGCAGTGATCGAGCGCGCACTGCTCCGGTGCCTGCCCGATCACCATGATGTAATAGTATGTCAAAATGTGGCAAGTCACTTGCCGCCATGACGTACTATTATGTCATATGTCAGGAAGGGGTTAAGGTGCCAAGTCGTCTAAGTTATGGTAAATAGCTGCAAAGGCGGTATAATCCACACAATATACTGTCACAAAGAAAAGTGGTAACACAAGACATTTAATTAGATATTTATTTTACTATAAGTATGGAAGTTTTCACTTTTACTTCCAGTCTTTTTAAAGGATTTATACATTTATATTCTAAAATCTGATCATTACTGGTGTCTTATAATGTTTCAATTGTGTACTGTATGGTGTTTTTCTTTCAAAGTATATTACCTATAAGCAGAATTTACAGCTCCTGCTCCTCCAGACACTGAGACTGTTATGCCCCCATTGACATATAATATAATATATTATATATACAGTATATATATATATATATATATATATATATATATATATATAGGACAGCATCATGCTAATGTCTGTAAGTCACTGTGAAATATAGAAGTATAAGTGCATAAAATAAATAATGGGTTCATTTGTTTTCAATTTGTTCTCCAATATATAATAATACATCATAACACGTTGATGTGACTGTAAAAGTACACATTAAAAATATATATATATATATATAAATATATTTATTTACAAAAATAATATCAGCTATACAATGATAACAACTGTGTTTCCCACTAGTAATGATCGAGCACCAAAGTATTTGGGTGTTCAGCCCGAACACATTGCTATATTAGTATGCTCGGCCGAGCACCCGATTATAATGGAAGTCAATAGGAGATAACCAGACACCCTCTGCTCTGAAGAGGGGAGGTTGCCTGGTCCAGTGGAAAAGGTCAGAAAGTGACAGAAACACCACCAAAATGGATCGGGAACAGCATGGGGACGATGTCTGTATGCATCTGGGACTCCCAGGTCGCTGCTGGGAACCATGTTTTCCGAGTTGTACACCACTTTTACAGAGTGAAAAAGATATGTACAAACCCCCCCCCCCCCAAAGAAAAAAAAAAATAACAGGAAAAATTGTTAGGAATTTTTATTTTCCTGTATGTTCAAGTGTATATAAAGAGCAAGTGCTGCCAAGAATTACAAGCAAGAGGCACTGTAAATCACAAAAAGGAGGGCCTCATTCACATTGTGGTACAATTGTTCAGGTAGTGGGACTCCTACACTCATAAAGACGATGCACTAAGTAAAAGGGCTGCCAAAAATTACAAGGAACTACAATACACCCTTTATTACACCTAAAGGAGGGCATCATACACACCCTTGACAAATTATGATTGGTGGCCTGCTGGTGACCTTCAAAAACATTTGGAGCAAGGGCCTGCTGGTGACCTTCTAAAACATTAGGGGTGAGGGCCTGCTGCTGAGCATTGCAAAAAATGATGAGCAAGTGTCTGCTGCTTAGCTGACCATTAAAAAAATGATGGGCAAGTGCCTGCTGCTGAGCTGACCCTATAAAATATTGTACATGGGGGCCTGCTGCTAAGCTGACCCTGTAAAATATTGTAGTTGAGGTCCTGTAGGTGAGCTGACCCTGTAAAATATTGTAGTTAAGGGCCTGCAGGTGAGATTACCCTCTAAAATATTGTAGGTGAGGGCCTGCAGGTGAGCTGACCCTCTCAAATATTGTAGGTAAAGGCCTGCAGGTGAACTGACCCTCTAAAATATTGTAGGTGAGGACCTGCAGGTAAGCTGACCCTCTCAAATATTGTAGGTAAAGGCCTGCAGGTGAGCTGACCCTCTAAAATATTGGAGGTGAGGACCTGCAGGTAAGCTGACCCTCTAAAATATTGTAGGTGAGGGCCTGCAGGTGAGCTGACCCTCCTTGAAGAGGTACATGAGGAGATCTTGTTCACTGATTCCCAAACTCTTCATCACTCACAGTCAGAAGAAGATGACGATGGGGAATGGCAATTAATGTTTCATAAGGTGGATGAGGCGCATGAAACACAGTTGTCAATAAGTGAGGGTCTTGTTAGATCAACAACACAAGCCAGGAGGATGACCGGAGTGAGGAAGTGGACGAGAGGATAGTGGACGATAACATCACTGACCCAACCTGGGAAGGTGGCAAGCCAAACGAAGACAGTAGTACAGAGGGGGAGGGATCCACAACACCGCAACAGGCTGGAAGAGGCTGTGGGATGGCAAAAGGGAGAAGGCGGGCCACACCAAATAGGTCCACGTACAGATGTCCTTAACCCAGGCCTTTAAATGTAAGTTCAAACACCCAGCCACCCACCCACAGGCCATAGCACTGAATGTACACCTTTAAAAATTGCTGGCCTGGGCTTCCGGTTCTGGCGCCGACATGACAAGCCGCATGTGAGCTGCGCTCCCGCACCCGTCACCAAATACTTCTGCAAATCCCCGCTACACCGGTTGGTAACAGGCTAAAAACGTCTGCAAGCACCCATTTGGGACTTATGGACCGTTATATCAACAAAATGGGGAGCAAATTCAAAACCAGAGCTCAAGTAAAAGGAGGCAAGGCGGACATGCAAAACACTAAGATGGCGGAGGTCGATAACGCGTCCCAAGACGAGCCCACACCACCTCAGACTGCTCCGGACTCCCTGAAATCCGCAACTGGAGAAGAATCTCCTCACATCGACTATGTCAAACTAGCTCTGGAGGTGGCAAATTGCATATTACCTGACCTGCAGTAATCTCTAACTACGACAGTGTCAGCCTCCTTTACCACCCTCCAAGGGGAAGTGGCGCGAATCGCTGAACGCATGGATACATGCAATAACAAACTACAATCCATGGGGATCGATCTCTCCAGTGCCCAGACACAGCTTTAAGACTTCCTAGCTGAAAACAGAAAACTGTGGGACAAAATAGACGATTTGGAAAATCGCTCGAGGCGCAGCAACATTCGTATTGTGGGCCTACCCGAGAGTGTACCACCGAAGGACCTGCGCATGATCTGCGAGCACATGATCCCAAAGGCCTTGGGTCTCCCACACCCCTGCAAAGTCGAGCGAGCACACAGGGTGGGCCCGATGCAGTCACTTAACTCCACACGATCTGCTGACGCAGGGCCGCATCCACAACCACGGCCTAGGCAAGTCATCGTTAAATATCTAGATTATGCTGACAAGACATAATGAGACATTACAAGATGAAGCAGAAAAAGAAAGATTCCAGCACTCCAGTAAATTCAGTTAAAGCCTTGGCATCCTTTATTTTCGGTGGACGAAATCAACATACAAGGATAAGTCTCAGGCATGGGTTCTCTTTGTGAGAGATTAGGGCAATGGCTTGATTCTGTGATACAACCTTTGGTAGTGAGAATCCCCGGATATCTCAGAGACACCAGTGAAGTTCTAAGAAATTTCTCCGATAAAATATGGAACAGTAATTACACGTGGATTACTTTAGATGTGGTGTCGCTGTATCCGTCGATTCCTCACCAAGTAGCGATCACTTCCCTTGAGTATCATCTTCACAGATACAGTAAGCATGGTGAAAAAGAAATTGACTATATATTAAAAGTCACCAGATTTTTGCTTACACATAATTATTTTATGTTTGATGGAATATTTTATCTCCAGATTCAAGGAGTTTCAATGGGGGCTAAATTCTCCCCTCCCTGGCCAACTTGACCATGGCATTTTGGGAAGAAAAATATATTTTTCCACCAACAATCCATTTAAGCTGGAAATAGAGTGGTATGGCAGGTACATCGATGACCTGCTCGTCATCTGGTCAGGCGATGTGCCTGCCATACCCTCATTTCTCAGCTATGTTAATAATAACGCCTACAACTTAAAATTTACATGTTATACCATGAGTACTGTGGATTTTTGGATTTGACACTCAGGGAATTCCAAACCAAGTTATACACACCAAAACATTCCGTAAACCTACATCAGGCAACACTATACTCAGAGCCAACAGCCACCATCCGATACATGTGATAAAATCAGTACCTACAGGGGAGTTTATTAGAGCTAAAAGGAATTGCAGCATTGATACAGATTTTCAACATGAATGTAAGTTAATAACGCACCGTCTGCAAAATAGAGGTTATCCACTCTGGATGATCAACAGAGGTTACCATATAGCCACGAATAAAAATCGCAAGGACCTTCTGTTTGGTAGACGCTGCGTTAAAAATTCCTCTCAACCCACTCTGGTGCTCACATATAGTAGACAGTTTTCATTGATTAGACAAATAATTCTTAATCATTTACCGATACTCCATGAAGATCAAACGGTTAGCAACATTTTAAATAGTGGTTGCAGAATTGTCAGCAAACGTTCGCCAACTATTGCTAACAAAGTATCACCCTCTTTCTTTTCATACACCCCCAAAACAACAACCACATGGTTGAGTACTAAAGGTTTTTATAAATGTGGCAGCCACCCATGTAAATGTTGCAAACATGTGCTACCCACAAAAACCTTTTGGGATTCTACACACAACACTGAATATAATATTAATTCCTACATAAATTGTAATAGTAGCGGTGTTGTGTATATTATCTCTTGTACGACATGTGACTTGCTATATGTAGGCAGCACCAAATTTAAAGTCCGTCTTTTAGAACATTTGAATTATATAAAAAGCGAGTCATACACTAACATTTCAGGTGCTGCGAAACACTTTATTCATTTTCATGGCAGAAGCACACAATCCTTCAAGGCTTATGCCATAGAAAAAGTTTTTACACCAATAAGAGTGGGGGACATGAAACATAAGACTCTGTTAAGGGAAGCCTTTTGGCTTTTCAAACTGAACACCAGGTTACCTTTAGGCATGAATTATAAGAAAGAATTTTTACACTTTTATTAACAAATCATTTCATGTAATAGAACAAAGTACTATGCACTATATTCTTACTTTGGTCTTATATTCTTATTGCACAGTAGTGGTCTCATTATGATGCACTACTTATTTTGATAAATTGGACACTGTTCAGACTAGATTTTGATGCGGTTTTTTCTATGTCTACATATATTATGCAACCATTTTTTCTTGTGTGTTAGTCAGACACTTGCCAGTTACACTTTCAGTGTAAATAGACCATTGTTTGTTTGTAATGTTGTTAAGAATATGTTAAGTTGGTGATAAAACTTATCCAAGCAATGTTCACCAGTGCTTCTGCAATCAGGTGTAAATTGAAACACCTGATGTTTCCTTTACTTGTAGGAAGGCTTCCTCCCCCACTACACAGTATTTATTTGCTAAGATTGCAGACACACTGGAGGTCATGAGTACGAGCGGTAACGCTCGAAACGCGTAGACCGCTGCACGGGTGTAATTATGCTGGAAAAACTTATCCTTGTATGTTGATTACGTCCACCGAAAATAAAGGATGCCAAGGCTTTTTAACTGAATTTACTGGAGTGCTGGAATCTTTCTTTTTCTGCTACTTCCAAGGATCTCCTGGATCCATCCGTGCACCCTGGAAGAAGGACATTCATGTGCAGGTGAGCTGGACAACCACACTTCTTCTTATTACAAGATGAAGTCTGCAGACCTAGAAGTGCGCAACCAAAAGCTACTTTTATTATGCGACTTTTCGGCAGAAGTAACCAGATGTCGGAAGGCCTTCGCTCCACTTTGCACATCACTTTGCGACCTTTACCGATCCAGCGGAAGCAGAGGCCTTCTACAAATCGACCATTTTGGTGCCTTTTCCACCACCCGACCGAGATGGGAGGGGGTCTCCACCCTCCGCACCGTTACCACCCGTCCTCTAGCAAAGGGACCAGTATAGGAGGCAAAGAAGACCTTCGCGGTCGCAAAGGGACACACGACTTCAACATCCGTCCGGTGGGGCAAGTACAGTAAATCTCGATTACACTCGCGCCATATTGGCGAGAGATACAGACCCTCCGCCACATTTCCTCCCTACTATGCAAGGGAGATGTCAATGTATTCAGCTTGGGACTATGTCCTATCTTGCTCTACACTGATATGTGATTTAACTTGTCAGTTTCAGGTTTCTACATGTACTCAGCTTTTGAGGGGTTATTGCGATAACGGTAGCTCATTGACCACCAACTGGTGACTGTTCTCACGATACCCTTAGACCTCGTAGTCATGTAGAAGTGAAGCACCAAACTTTGTTGTTCTATTTCCACTGTTGGCCCTACATGTTTTTTGGTTTATTAGTTGTTGTTTCATGGTTTCAGCACATGCCTGGCGACATGAGGAAATGGACTTCACACCACTTACCATTGTACACCGTAGCCCTCTCACTCTATTTACCTTGGCCATAGCTAATGCCCTATACATACAGGTCCGATACAGCCTTAACCATGGTTAGGATATTATCATGGAACTTAAAGGGGCTCAGATCTCCCCAGAATTGATCAATGATATTACATCACTTGGCCAGGCTACACGCCGACATAGCACCCCTCCAAGAGACCCATCTGGAGGAGAAAGACTTCCCTAGGATGAGAAAGATGTGGGTGGGGGAGGTACAGGGCTCCTCATCTCAGGGCAGCAAAGCTGGTGTCCTAATACTATAAAAAAAGAACATTCCCTACTCTTTTATTTCATGCTCCAAAGATGACGAGGGAAGGATGATACATCTGGTATACAATATATATGGCCCCAATGACGCAAGTGATCATTTTTTTCGTCACATGTTGACTGTATTACTAGCCGACGGGATTCAAGATAAAGAAGTGGGTGGAGATCTAATTACGGTCCTAGACTGGGCATTACCAACACTCTCTGTGACTTCCTTGATTCCGTGCAACTAACGGACGTCTGGAGACTGTTAAATCCAGAGGGTAGAGAATTTACTTTCTACTCTCAGGTACATAGATCTTGGTCCCGTATAGATTATCTACTGGTATCGCGGGGTCTCCTTAAGAGATGCCGCGTGACTAACATTGAGGATCTGGTTATTTCAGATCATTCACCGATATCTCTAACACTTTGGGATCTGACTACCCACAGCTCGGATATATTATGGCGCTTTCCCTCAGATTTATACAATAATGAAGGGTGGTGGGATGAGTACCTCAGTATGAACAATGTTCCAGACAATGCTCAGCTAACATGGAGCGCAGGTAAGGCGACACTGAGGGGCCATCTGATATCACATCTGATATCATATCTGATGGGGGTAAAAAAAAGACTCAGGAGCAGATAGATAAGTTAAGCATGGAATTAAGGAGAGCATACACAACCTTTAAGTCCAATCCCATGCTCGACTCTGAATCAGCATGGCGCAAAGCCAAACAAACTTAGGAACACTGGGCCCAAAAAAGGGAACTGATGTTCCACTCCCTATCTGATGCTCAATATTATAAGTATGGAAACAAGTCCGGCAAAATTCTGGCCAATCTAGCCAAAGGTTTTTAACCAACAACACCCATAGTGGCCCTTCGTGATGCCAAAGGGATGTTACAACAAGACCCGAAAACTATTAGCAATATCCTCAGAGACTACTATGCTACCCTTTATGGAGAAGAGAAATCACCTAACACCTCAGGCGATGACTGGTTAGAAGGCATTAAACTCCCACAAATATCCCTTGAAGACCTCGCTAGCCTAAACACACTAATCAGCCAAATTGAAGTCCAAAATGCTATAAATGGGTTGACTAATGGGAAGGCCCCTGGCCCAGATGGCTATACAGGGGAATTCTATAAAATCGTAGGAGATAGGGTATCATCTCTCCTTACCCCGCTATACAACAGTTATTTGGGTGGTGCCCCTCTTCCTGCAGAATCCAGTACTTTATCAAAGTTCTGCCGAAAGAAGACAAAGACCTCTATCAAGCATCATCCTACCGGCCTATATCTCTTATCGATGTGGACATCAAGCTATTATCCAAAATTATGGCTAATAGACTGGGAAACATCATGCCCAAGCTAATTTCTAGCCCACAGGTGGGATTTATCAAAGGCAGATTGGCTGTTACTAATATGAGAAGGGTGTTATCAGTTCTAGATGAGGTTAAGATGAAGCCGCCCTCCCTCCAGCTCCAGCTTTGCTCAGCATTGATGCAGAAAAAGCTTTTGATAATGTAAGCTGAAGCTGGATGGACAGAGTGCTCGATAAAATGGGGTTTTGTGGTCAATTCAGAAACTTTGTCTCCATAATTTACGACAATCCCATGCCCAGAATTAGCACACCAGGACATTTGTCCCCCCGTTTTGCGCTTTATAAGGGAACTAGGCAGGGGTGTCCACTTTTGCTCTTACTTTTTAATCTAACCTTGGAACCACTATCCAGTTTTCTATCCTCCACTCCAGATGTGGAGGGGATAAAGTTGGGCAATGTGGAGGTGAAGCACGCATTATTTGCGGACAATCTCCTGGTTTTCCTTAAAAAACCGCATAGAGATCTCAAAACTCCTTAAAAAGCTCCTTCTCCTTAAAAATAAACAAAATTACACTCCCTTACTGGCACAAAGCCTGCCGGTCAAAATCACCTACTCATCCATTAAATATTTAGGAATCCAAATAGTTCAAACCCCTGAATCCATATACGACCTGAACTATCTCCCCCTGATCAAAAAACTCCTGTCAGACATTGACAAATGGCTTAATCTAACGCTATCTTTCATGGGTCGATGTCACCTATTAAAGATAATCAATTTCACCAGATTACTACATCCAATGCAAACGATCCCACTATTACTTAAACATGCAGATATTACAACCATAGAGTCCGCTTTTCGCTATTTTATCTGGAGAGGAAAAGGCCAAGAATTGCACTTAACAAACTTCAGCTCCCAAGAACATTGGGGGGGGGGGGGTGAATTTCCCAGACCTACGGAAATATAATTTGGCCAGCTTATTTCGACACTGACGTTGACTGGGTGTCTCACTCCAACCATTACTCTAATCTTGCGATAGAGACACAGCTAGCCCGCCCTTGGACCCTATCAGCCCTACTTCACACCAAATATGCTTCTATCCCGTCACTACTGAAGAATAGTGTCTTACTCAAAGACACGATTGCCACATGGAAAGCAGTCCGCAAAGAATATGGCCTTCCATTCTCTCTGTCCAAACACATGCCACTGTGGCAACACCCAGAATTTATACCAGGTCTGCAAAATTCACAGTTTAAGCTGTGGAGGGATAGAGGAATCCATAAGGTTGGTGACCTGTGGAATACCACTGAAAACAGATACTATAAATTCCCCGAGCTATGGGCCACTTTTGGTCTGACCCCTAATCATTTCTTGGCTTTCAATCAGGTTACCAAGTTCCTAAACACTCGTCTGCCAGATCTCTCTTAGGAATTTCCTTCCAATATATTTGATAAACTATGTTCTAAATGCTAAAACAGCCTTTCACTCGCTGATATCACATCTACACTACGTAACAATGCTCTTAAGACTTCATCAATCAATATAGCAAAATCTTGGGAAAAGTCACTAGGAAAGACTATTATAAAAGACATCATACTTAAAGGGTGGGGAGCCGTTATACGAGCAGTACCAAACGAAGTCCGGAAGGGAAACCCAACTTAAGGTTATCCACAAAGCCATATATGGCTTTTAGACCTCACTTGGTCCCACTGTTCCGGACCGCACAACCCAATGCCCGAAATGTGGGGAAACTAATTCCTATACCACGGCCTATGGTACTGCCCTAACTTAACAACCTTCTGGGATTCATTCATACAATGGCATAGCTCCACCTTTGGGAACGTACCGCCCCTTTTATGCGAGACGATCCTATTCCACTATAGACTAGATGGTGGTTCCCTTCCGCACACATCCCATGTTAGTATCCTAGCAGCCAAGCGCTGCTTACTATGCCACTGGCTCCTACCAGACATTCCAAAACTGAAAGAGGTCCTGGACCAAATTAAACAGTGTGCTAGGCTAGAATTTTTGATAACTGAACAGAGGAAGGAAAAGCTCGTTAGCGGGCTCATGATTAAATGGAGAGGGATCATCACTAGACTTTTCCAAGGGGCTGAGCTCCAAGACCTACTCACACCGTACAAACTGACATCATGGTACCTGCGTGAACAACTTAAAGGAACGTTAGGTAAACTGGGCGACGGTGACCTCCACACTTCACAAATTATTGAGATTCCACTGGAAAACAGCGGCCATGTGCGTTTGTGTTGATTATGTTGATTATGTTTTATAACAGTTATGTTTTTAGCATTTTAATATGCTCATTCTGATCGAACTACTAGGCACTTATATAAAGATGACACTATATTCCTATCCATAAACAGGTTATGTTTTCTCACACTGAAATCTCACCTACTTGTTAATGCGTTACCTTACACCATATGCCGCTCATTGATGTCCATGCTCTTTTACCTCTATGCTATATGATGAGCCTATGATTTTATCAAATGAGGACGCCTTCATACATCGACTTATCCACGGGGCACCAATTCGAAGATAACACTTTATTCTTATGCATAAATAGATTATGCTCTCTCACACTGAAATCTCATTTACCTGTTAACATGTTACCTTATGTCATTTGTCACTTATTGATGTCCACGCACTTCTACCTTTAAGCTATATGGTATACCTATGATTGTATTAAGTGATTGTGCCTTTGTACACTTTATTGATAACATGGCTACTGGCATTACAGTGAGGGCAGTACTTACCTGCACCATTATTGGCTACTTAAAACCCGCAAAACGCGCGGGGCGGAGACTCGAGCATTGCGTTCAAGCACATGCAGTACTCGGTCGAGTACCGCCATGTGCCTAGCATAGCAATGATCGAGCCGAACAGATATTCAGCCGAACATGGTCGCTCATCACTATTTCCCACAGTGTCTAAATAATAATACGACCACATAGTGCCCAAGAAATAATTTATGAAAACTCTCTCCGCTCACACACTGTACACAGTGTATTGCCAGAGTAATGTCACTTATAAGTTTAGAAAGTAGGTACTGGAATTTCATCCCCCATGGTACTTCAGAGTCACCTACATAACAGAACCGCATCCCAAACACTGCATCATATTTCCGCTTCACCAACCTTCTGGCTGTGCTGCATCAGTCTTCTTGTTTTGCTGCACCACTATCTGTGGGATTCGAGATCTGATATTTTGAACAAGTAGTTAGGAGGATCCAAAGTGAAAACTTAACTATAGGGTGTACTTTTTAAACCCCTTCTATGCTTTGTAGTGGTATGATTATATGCCCATGAGAAAAGTATTTTGTCTTACTTATGCAGTTCGCAGCAGGGAGTACTTTTTGAGCCCCTTCTATGCTTTGTAGTGGAAGGATTATATGGTCATTAGGAAAGAATTTTGTCTTATATATGCATGTTGCACCATCTGTGAAAAGTTGGTTTCGGAGAACTAATTTGTATGCTGTCAGACTATCAGCTCTAAAGGAAACCCTACTATTTGTAACAGACACCAATAAGCTAGCTAAAGTAATTTCCTTAAAAAGTCGATCAAAGTCACTGGAAAAAAAAGTAGAGGAAAAAGAAAACTTTAACTGTATATTTCTGGACTATAAAATTCAATTTAATAAAAAAATCTTATAAATAAAAATGAGGAGCAATATTATCTTTATCAAAGCATCATTACTGCTCACTAAGGCTACTTTCAGACTGAGCTCTTAATATATGTTTGCTTTGTGTGCCTTAAAAGCTCCAATAACAAGCCTCTATTGTGTCTATAGGCCCCAGTAGAACCAATAAGGCCAAGGGAATGATTGTTTGACCTAAGTTGGGCCAGTATAGCTCAGCACACCTTTTATTGGTGTATCACATAGTGTAGCAGAGTCCTTATAGAGGCATCCAGGTAAAAAATTAAACTTTATTTCTTAAAGGTATGCACCAATCTGACATATACCTCCAATGGATAATGCACAACAAGGTCTGAAAATAGTCTAAAACAAGATATTTCTTTTTTCTACAATTAAGAACAAAAAAAAAACATAAATAAGATGAAAGTGTCTTCAATAATTAAATGTCCAAACTAACAGTTAAAATGTAAATGTAATGATAAAAAGAGATAATCGTCTAAAAAAAATTCAGAATGATAAAAGTATGGAATGTATGAAGTCTATTATAGCAAGTTATTTTTTAAGAGCTTTCACTTTCAACTGTGTAGGTACTTGTCATTTATTAATTCCAATATAACCTTTACAAGCGCTTTAATACCACAGCACATATTGCCATAAATTGTGTGCTGTTATTAAATGAAATCATATGCTAATGAATGAATGGTGTAAGCTAAATATTTAATTAAAAGTCTGGAATTAATATATTTGTTAGCCAGAAAGGTTCATGCTAAGAAATTATTTAAGGAATCTTTTAATACCACAGCTAAACATCAATATGGAATTTCCTTAATGATCATGTCATTTCATTGCATTCCATTTTAAAGTTTAACTGTCCTTGTCAAGCCATATCTATGTTATTTGTTAATTTGTGAAAGTCATGTTACTTTTTTATCGTTCAATGTTCTCTGTGGATGTCTTTTAGATATTAGACAACTGCACAAAGCTGCAGCTAGCATTTATGGCTAGTGATGAGGGGCAGGGGCAATATTCAAATTCGCAATATTTCTTGAATATTTGTCAGAATATTCATCATATATTCGCGAATATTCGCATTCGAGATTATTCTATTGATTGCGAAAAATCGTCAATGTAGTATTTGCGTAATGTGATTATTCTAAAACATGAATATATAGCACTATATATTCAATTTTTTCTAATTTAATGAGAACAGTCATTGCGCGAATATTACATTGCCAATTTATCGCATAAGAGAAAATAAATTAAATAATGAAGAATATTCTAATTCACTACAGACTACAATATTGCAGCCTTCTCACATTGACCCACAAGCAAGAAAAAGGTAGGTATACTAGGTAATGGGTTCAGATGAAAGAAAAAAATAAAACACGAATATTCGTTTTTACGAATATATATCACTATATTCGAAATATTCGCGAATTCTCGAAGTGCCGATATTTGTGATAAAAATTTGCAATTCGAATAATTTAAATTCCACATTCACCAGTACATTGAATCACAAAAGAAAAGCAGCTGCTGCAGAGTACAGGTAATATCAGGTCCACAGGTGCAAACTCCACCCTCTTTCTTTAGCTGCTGCCGCAGTGTGAAGTCAGATATGTATCTTTCTATTACTTGTAATATTACCCTAATTATTGACATATTTCTAATACATTTTCTTTCACATTCATACTCCTGCCTTTACTACCCTTTACTACCCTAATCCTAACCCTTACTCTTCAAAATCCCAGTCACTTACTTTTCTCACTTCTCCTTGTGTTTACCAATTGGGACACTTCAACCCTTTTAATATCTCCGCGACTGGTCTCCGCTATCGCCGCTGGATGTGACTATTACCATTCAGCAGACGGCTTTCCCAGTCAGCTGTGTGCAGCTGTCTTCTCTTTTCCCCTGCTGCACCACCTCCATTACAAGTTCAGTGGTCTCTGTGATGACACAGGGTTAATCACTGCATGTCACCTGACCTACACCAGCTGGTAATCAGCTGCTCTGTGTCTCTTCAGAATTTCTCCCGGTCTTTCAGTGTGAGAGGATCTCTCTGACTGGAAAGACCCACCTGGAGCTACTCCTATAAGTTATCTCACAATGTATCTTGTACTTATTATCTGATAGTCGCTGCAACCTTGTGGTTTTCCCTCCACAGGGCAGGTAGTTCTTCATTATATAACTATCAACTATTGAATCTGTCTCTTTTTCATTGGTGATACCTCATATCTCCAGTGTGTCACACTTTGGAAAGTACTTATTTAGTATATATATATATATATATATATATATATATATATACAAGTATATATAGGATTACTCTGCTATCTGGTCCATTGCATTTCCCAAGTGTTTTTTCCACATAAACTATAGATAATATATACATGCAATATGCCTGAGGAGCAACCAAAAAATACAGACATTGAATATATGTCAGGAGCTCAAATTCAAGAGATGGTTGATTTATCAGTATCTCGCTCTGTTCAGTCTGCACTGCGGTCGGCCATGACTAACATGCAAGAAACTATATCAAATTCAGTTGCATTGACTATTGCTCAATCAGCCCCCAGGAATTCTCCTCATATGGCTCCCAATACACGGTCAAATTTATTTTTCTCAGCTGACGATTCTGCTGTTACATTAGCCAAAGGCTTCAAAATCTCAAAAATCTACCCTGAAAAGAAAGTTTTCTCATGATGACCGCAATCCCCCCAAACAGAAAAAATCAGTTAAAAAGGGACATGTCAAGACCTCTATGATGGCTCATGACAATCGTATAGCAAATTTACTTGTGTGTACACATTGCAACCCCAACCCTCCGCCCGTGAGGACCATACTAATACTAAACGGGCTCGGACCACCACTAAAAGAGTGAAGCCAGATTCTTTTGTCAAATATTCAGACATATCCTCTGATAACAATCCTGATACATCAGATAATGACTATTCTGATCTAGATGAGGCCTCTGATTTTGATGAGGACCGTCCCCATGATTCTACCAGTACCGAATCCTAACTTTTACATAGTATGGGAACTCAATTTTTCAACCCCTCTCTGATAAAGCATCCCCGCTCTGGAGAGTGGGTCCCTAATAACCAAGTCTAAAATTAATTTCTACATGGTTTAACAAAAGCTTGGATCGTTCCTCCCGGAATAAGCTACGGGACGAGTGCCCTCACCCCTCATTACCTGAGTTTTCTATAGCTACCCCTGATATAGAGCTGCTATTAATTAAATATCTTTTAAAATTGGGTAAAAATCCCCCAAGAAGGGAATAGACTGCTCATTTAGAGCAGCTCAAGACAAACTTTTACATGTATTGGGGCCAGTCACAAAAATATTAGACCTCACAGAAGAGGCTTCTATCTCGGGCAATCCGATAGATCTACCCACCCTAAAAGGATGGGAGCAACCATGTATTTACTAGGGAATGTTAGCAGCCCTAAATACTGAACGTCGTAGATCTGTTCTGATGCGACTGGATCCCCAAGTGACACACCTGGCGACCTCTGAACCCTCGCTCCCTACTGAGGGACTTTTGTTCGAGAACAATTTTTGAAGGAAATCAACAAGGTTGTGTTACTGTTTTCATCCCTTGATGGGGCACAAAACAATCTAAAAAAAAATCAGTCAGGCTGGGAAAGGTAGTAGGGGCTGCTTTCCCAGCTGGGCCTATCAAAGATCACAACATCAAGGCTCCTTTCAGTCAGACAGACAGTCCTTTACTGCACCAGTTGTCAAACCTACACCGTTTTTTCCCTACCAGGGAAGACCATGGCGTGCCAGAGGACAACGGGGATTCTCCAAACCAAGAGCTTCTTCTGGTAAGTCAAATTCCTCCTTATTCTACCCAAATACCATTATGAGGCAGATTTCTTCCAAAATTCAACTACAATTGCTTCAGATTGTTGGATTCTAAACGTAATTTTAGGTTTCCATATAGACTTTGTGTCACCTCCAATCCAATGGAGCCTTCCCTATCCCATTCATTTTTCCTCAGAATATCGATTACTGATAGATCTAGAAATCAAGGAACTATGTTCCAAGAAAGCTATAATCCAAGTTCCACTACACTCATTCGGCTTTCTCAGCAACCTTTATCTTGTAAAAAAGAAAGATGGAGGTTTTCGCCCAGTGATAAATTTACACCTCCTAAACAACTTCGTCCAATACAGACATTTCAAGATAGAAGGAATCCATCTTTTGAGGGATCTTCTCCTTCATAACGATTGGCTAATAAAGATAGATCTGAAGGATGCTTACCTTACAGTCCCAGTTCATCCTTCTTCTCAAACTTACCTACAATACCTACAATCAGAGATGGCAATTCACTTGCCTTCCATTCGGCCTTTCTTTAGCCCCTAGGTGTTTTACCAAACTCCTAAAACCCGTGGTGGCTTCTCTCCAGTCTCGACATGTCCATCTCATGATCTACCTAGACGACATCCTCATTATGGCAAACTCAATTTCTCTACTTCATCTCCACATGCTTTGGACCCTATCTCTCCTAACGAATCTCTGACTTTTTATCAACTTCGAGAAATCAGTCCTTTCTCCTTCCCGAGAAGTGGAATTCTTGGGCTTTCTAGTCAACACCCAATCAGCTATGTTGAGTCTTCCTCCCAAGAAGCTGAAGGTTATCTGAAGAGAGATTTGATCCATTCTCAACAAGAATTTGATTTTCCTTCGAACAATTACTCGAGTTGTTAGCCTTCTTTCAGCTTCCATCCAAGCCATCTTCCCATCACCCTTACATTACAGAGCACTGCAAAGTCTGAAGATCCAACATTTGAGGAATAGATTAGGCTACTCAGACAAGGTTTTTCTCTCCTTGGACGCCAAAGAAGAACTTCTTTGGTGGCTCCAAAACATTCAGAATTGGTACGGGAAGACGATCTTCAATTCCAATCCAGATCTGGCTATAGAATCGGATGCCAGACTGCCAGGTTGGGGTGCCAGATGCGGATCCAAGTCCACCGGAGGAAAGTGGTCTCCGTCCGAAGCTCATGTACACATCAACTTCTGGAACTCATGGCTGGGTTTTTCGACCTCAAGAGCATTGCACCCGACAGCATTGCTGTATCCTCCTGTGTATGGACAACATTTCGGCTCTATTCGAATCTATTGGTGCATTCAACGGGACCAGGATCCCATACATGCACCTATCACTCATGTCTTAAATTTCCTCTCCGCGTCTTTCGACACAGGAAAGGCATACCAGACTGTTAACCTTTATAGGTCAGCTATTTCGGCTTCACATCTCCCTATCCAATCTAATCCTATTGGGAGACACCCTCTAGTTTGTAAGCTACTTAAGGGTATCCGTTTTCAAAGACCTCCTCTTCCCAAATACCGGTCTACTTGGGATGTAAACTCTCTACTAGAATTACTTTCATCTTGGGGCGGCAACGATCAAAAGAGTGTCAGATATCAGAGCTTTGGACATATCTCATAGATCATACTCACCTCAAGGTGTCCATTTTATAATCTTCATATGAACAAAAAGTAATCTACACTCAGTCTTTTACCCTACTTTTCCTCATAATGAAAAATTATGTGTGGTGCGTTGCCTTCGATCATACGAAACAAAGACTTAATCCCTTTGTCCTCCATCTTCTTCTCAACTTCTTATATCTTACTGCAAACCACATTTGCCTGTTTCTTCCCCCACTCGAGCTAGATGGATGAGACAAACAATGACCCTAGCTGGCATCGACGTTTCCTCATTTGGAGCCCATTGAACCCGAGGAGCGGTTTCTACTAAACTCATACAATCTCGTGGTCCTTTAGCCGACCTTCTCAAAGAGGCTAACTGCTCCTCCAAATCTACCTTTCGGACATTCTATTTCAGACCTGACCCTCATATATCCATGTCTCTAGTATAGATGTAAAACATTTTTATAATGAGTTTATAATCTTATGTTTATGATGTTGTAAATGTAAATTAAATGTAAATTCGCATAATGAGAAGCCCTATGTCCTGATATAAAATGTGAGATTTTCCTAGCTTCTTGTGTAGGAAAATATGGATTTTAATAAAGACACAAGGCTAGCATTATCCCACCCATGTTAACTCTTCCCTATATTTTCTGTTCTTATCTTTCAGCCTTCCAGTAACAGATAGATATCCCCACATCGGCTATTCTTCCCTCAGATACCTCGATAGATGATGCGACACCTTCCTGATTTATTCTATCTTCAACCCTATCAGCTTTGCTTCTATCTGTTTCCTGTTGTTACCCTACTTGTTCACTACAAGTTTCTGATGTTATCTCTGCTGTTCCTGATTTCAGCGATACTTTCTTCTTCATAGAGACTTCTCCATTGGATGTTATATATCTGTTTGCCAAAGAAAGAGGGCGAAGTTTGCACCTGTGGACCTGATATTACCTGTACTCTGCCCTCATTGGTTATTGCATATACAGCATTCTAGGTTGTAACTATTCAAGTTTTTTCGTGATTACTAATGTTTTGTCTTTAGCTGCTGCAGTTCAGTATAAAGAAATTTACGCATTTCCCCTTATTTTATAATAAAAAATAGTAAAAAAGAAAAAACACACATATTAGATATCGCAGCATCCGTAACGACCAGCTCTATAAATATATCACATGATCCACCCCGTCCGATAAACACCATAAAAATAAAATAAAAACTGTCTAAAAAAAAGCCATTTTTGTCACCTTACATCACAAAAAGTGCCACACCAAGCGATCAAAATAGCGTATGTCCCACAAAAAAATACCATTAAAACCGACGCCTCATCCTGCAAAAAAATAATATAGCACTCAGAACATGTATACGCTAAAACATATTTTTTTTGTTTCAAATATGCTATTATTGTGTTAAAGTGAAATAAATAAATAAAAAGTATAAATATTATGTATCGCCGCGTCCGTAACAACCAGCTCTATAAAAATATCACATGACCTAACCAATCAAACTGTCATGTCACCCCGCAAAAAATGAGACACTACCTAAGACAATCAGTATAAAAAATAAAAAAGCTATCACTCTCAAACAATGGAAACACTAAAATATGATTTTTGCTTCAAAACCGATATTATTGTGCTACAGTCAAATAAATTAAAAAAAGCAGACATATTAGGTATTGCCGAATTCATGACAACCTGCTCTATAAAAATATTACATGACCTAACCCCTCAGGTAAACAACATAAAAATTAAAAAATAAAAACTGTGCTAAAAAGGTCATTTTTGTCACCTTACATCATAAAAGTTGCAACACCAAGCGATCAAAAATGATTATGCCCCCCAAAATAATAGCAATCAAACCGCCACCTCATCCCGCAAAATATGAGACCCTACCTAAGACAATCGTTCAAAAAATATAAAAGCTATGGCTCTCAGATTATTGTTTCATTTTGTTTCAAAAATGCGCTTATTGTGTAAAACTTAAATAAATATGAAAAAGTATACATATTGGGTATTGTCACGACTATAATGATCTGCTTTATAAAAAATATCACATGACCTAACACCCCAGGTGAATGCAGTAAAGATAAATAAATAAAACTGTGCCAAAATTATTAATGTTTTGGTCACATTGCCCCATAAAGTGTAAAAAGGAATGTTCAAAAAATCATATGTACCCAAAAATGGTTCCAATAAAAATGTCAACTTTTCCTGCAAAAATCTAACCCCTGCACAAGACGATCAGCAGAAAAATAAAAAAGTAAGACGTTCAGTAAATAAAGACACAAAAACAATTTTTTTTTTTCAAAAATGCTTTATTATGTAAATCTGAAACAAACAAAGAAAGTAGGCATATTTGATATCATTACATCCGTAACAATCTTCTCTATAAAAATACCACATGATCTACCCTGTCAGATGAATGTTGTAAAAGATAAAAACTGTGCCAAAACAGATATTTTTTTGTTACCTTGCCTAAAAAAAATGTAATATAGAGCAATAAAAAAATCATATGTACCCCAAAATAGTACCAATAAAACTGGCACCTCATCCCCTAGTTTCAAAAATGGCATCACTTTTTGGGAGTTCCTACTGTAAGGTGCATCAGGGGGGCATTAATTGGGACATGGCATCTAAAAACCAGTTCAGCAAAATCTGCCTTCCAAAAGCAATATGGCGTTCCTTTCCTTCTGCGCCCTGCCATGTGCCCTTACATCAGTTTATGACCATGTGGGGTGTTTATGTAAACCGCAGAATCATTTTGTTTGGCTGTAAACCCTCAATGTGTTAAAGAAAAAAATGGATTAAAATGGAAAATCTGCCAAAAAAGTGAAATTTAGAAATGTCATCTCCCTTTTCCTTTAATTCTTGTGGAACACCTAAAGGGTTAACAAAGTTTGCAAAATCAGTTTTGAGTAGCTTGATCGGTGTAGTTTCTACAACGGGGTCATTTGTGGGGGCTTACATAGTGGAAACCTCCTATGAAGTGAATTCAGACCTGTAGTCGTCCTTAAAAAGTAGGTTTTGGAAATTGTAATAAACATTTTAAGAATTGCTTCTAAATTTCTAAGCCTCCTGACATCCTAAAAAATAAAATGATATTTAAAAAATGATGCCAACATAAAGTAGACATATGGGAAATGTTAAGTAATACATATTACATTCTGTTTTAAAATCAGAGAAATAGAAATTTTGAAAATTGCTAATTTTTCTAAATTGTTGGTAAATTTGGGATTTTTTCATAAAAAAAATACAGGTGAAATATATTGACTCAAATTTATGACTATCATGAAGTACAATCTGTCACGAGAAAACAATCTCAGAATGGCTTAGATAAATAAAAGCTTTCCAAGGTTATTACTATATAAAGTGACACATGTCAGATTTGCAAAAAATGGCCTGGGCAGGAAGGTGAAAACTGGCCCGGGGTTAAAAGGGTTAAACTAGGGAGCCTAGTGAGTGTTTGACTGCCAGCTAGATAAATTGTATGGATATAAATGGGGTGCACTAGAGTGACAAGGGCAGCATGAAATCTTGGGGTTGGTATGCTATATACTGAGTGAGGCTGTTGGTGTTATACTATATATTTATAGGGGCTTGGGGTGTATACTGCATGGGGATATATATATATTTTATACTATATACTGTATGGAGATAGGGGTGCTATATTATATAATGTGTAGGGCTGGGGATGTTATATTATATACAGTGTGGGGCTGGGGGTTTGCACTGTATACTATTTGTTTAATATAATTAAAACTATTTTATGTGATATTTGTTTTCATTTATTAAATTGACTGAATGTGACTGTTGGTACAATACTTCAGAATTTGGGGCCCCACTTTTAATTTTTCCCTGGGCCACATTTTGTCTAAAACCAGCCCTGTCCGTCGAGCCCCCTGAAATAGACAGAGTGGCTGGTCACAAATGTTTGTCACTGCTCCATTGGTTTCTATGTGAGCACCAGAGATAGCTGAGCACAGCACTCAGCTATCTCCAGTGCTCCAATAGAATTGAATGAAGCGGCCACGCATGTATCTGATCAACCACTCTAAGATATTTCTCAGAGGCTCCACGGGGTACAAGGTCCCTGTTCTTATGATCAGTAGTGATGAGCGGCAAGGGCGATATTCGAATTTTGCGATATTTAACGAATATTTGGGCGAATATTCGAGAATATGCAATTATTTTCTTGATTGCGAAAATCGGCTGTGTAATATTTGGGTATTGAGTGTGCAATACAGGCATGGGTCAATTTTGCTATGTTTTTCAAGCTGCTAGAAGTTTCCTGAGACTGGAGAAAATGGTTGGCATGGCAGAACATTACAATAGCTTTACATGCAGATAGAGTGCTCTGATATATTTGAGATTGGGCAAATCGGCAATTTCTGCGCATATTTTTGAGCAATACGGGCAACTTCACATTTTAGCAGGTCTGACTACATATTACTGATTGGTTCACTAAGTATTGTTGAGAACTTGTGACATCACAGCACTGTAGCAAATATCTATGGACAGCAGAACCTATCACCCTACCTAACACCCTGCACTGGAACCTATCAGCTACACTATATCACTATCTAACCTACACTGAATATCTCCCTCTAACTAGCTTTATTTTATATAAATATATATATATATATATATATATATATATATATATATAATCAAAATCAAAAGATTTTTAATCACCCATGTGGAATCGCGACGTTTCGGCTCCAAACTGAGCCTTTTTCAAGCAGTGAATACAAGAAAGTGCAAGATATTTAACATGTGCTCAATCAAATGGGCAGTGCTAGCAGTTCATTATGCAAATTACATAGTTTAACTCTTTCATGTGTATAAAATTACAGAAGCATATATTACATCAAAAAACATTATGTGAAACAAAATATATCTAGTGTATATATTTTGCCAATATATAACATCAAATGTATATATTTATTCATATCATATTACACAATATTGGTGCGCAAAAGTGCCTATGTTTGTAATTGCTGGAACTGTGGGGAACAATGAGTTAATGTACTGACCAGATAATGCACGACGGTAACTTTTCGTAATGAAGTTCGCGTCCTGCGGTGATTACTGCGCATGTCTACAGCAGCGTTACCACCTATGTCACTCCGTGACCGTGACTCATAGACTCATGCATGCTCATTACTACAAAGGGCGCATTATGCGCCATTATACTTATGGGTAGTTCCACAGTAGGATTGACGCATGCTCAGATTACTCTCCTTTTCCTTAGCGGCCATGTTGTTATAGGGCAAAACACCGTATCGGACTATATTTGAATTATATCGGCGGAACCGTACTAGAGACTGTGGTGCGACGGGGCCGCACTTGCCAGCGCACCCCGTTTTAAACAAGGTCATTAGTCAGCCTGGAACCCGCACAACCATGCAGATTCCTTGCTAACATAGCCAAACAGCCTCATCCATACGGAATTTTGGAGTGCAGCTTGCTTTTTGATTTTGTATATTGGGTTTGAGCATATACCCAGGAGCAGAGCACCCGCCTAAAAATCCTTTTCAGTGCTGCCAGATATTTTTCCTTTATATATATACAGGATTTACCAGTCTCCAAGCATTTTACCAGGGCTGACCATACAGAACGTGACCTCAGGTGTTGTATCATTGACCACATTCCAACACCACGCAGGGGAGGCAATAGATCTCACTTATTGAAAAAAAGAGAGCTCTACTGGATATTTACTCTAAAGAGTTTAAGACCACATGGATTGAATGTGGACTATAATCCGAGTTGGTGTTCATAGATAAGGGCTCACCTTCTTTGAATCAAGTTTTTTGCCTCTGTTATTCCTGCTGTACATGTGTCTATTATCTTTTGATACTAATATTTGATATATATTTTTTCTTGTTTTACAGAGCTCGAGCTCTACAGCGCCTATATGAGGAACAAGCATCACACATATCCAACAGCATACATTTGTGATCAATGGGATAACTGGTTATGACATCGCCACTTTATTTATTTATATATGTATATATTTTTCTTATGTTTTTAATTTCATTTGCGACATGCAGACTGTATTTTTGAAACAGTGTTACTTTATAGCATCCTCGGGTGTCCACTTTATAATGGGGGCATGTTTGCCATAATAGGAGATCCCTATGTGCCGATGCTATATGGGTTCGGATACTCCCAAAGTGCACTTGGCACGCTGCGGTGTTCCGCGGCAGGCCGTGTGACACGTAATGGAGAGGTGAGATGAAGTTTTGTGGCCGTGACAAGCCACTACTCTGTCTCTGCCGAATCAGCAGCTTCCCGGACAATGACTGGCATGTTGCCCCTTCTCAAGATGGCCCCGGAGTGGTGCTTGCTATACCACGCATGCGCACACTTAGATCTATTCTCTTCGCATCTATCGCGATTTTTGAGCGGTGTGTTTTCCCTGGAGATACGTCATCAAGGTGTGCGATGTCAACCCCGCTACCCCACCATGCTCTGGTTGTTTGGTATGTACGTGATTGCAATTGTTCCATGGCGCTTTGTTTTTATGTCACTATAGCACGCCCCCTTTATACACATCGGTATTATATGTACATATGAAATTGTGTTTTTTATTTACACATTTATTGGCACTATGGCACTTTATTGAAATATGCACTTTTATGGCTTGTATTATCATATATGCAATGTCTTTTTTGTATCTATTCACATTTGTAATCAGTGTTAATTATGTATCACTTGTGTTGCCTTAATTGGCCACCCTATTTATTGTTGCACTTTACTTGCATGTATTCAGCTTGAGACAGGCTCTATAGTTGAGCCGAAACGTTGCATTGTATTTACCACATGGGTGAATAAACTTTTTCACGGTTTGTACTTTGGAGTGCTGTCCGTTTTTCCTTTTTCTACATATGGGCTTTGAGCCAGTAGCCCTAGGACATAGCACCCGACCTCTGTGAATTTCCGGTGCCGCCAGTTTTCTGATATATATATATATATATATATATATATATATATAGATAGATATATATTACACAGGGAAAAAAGGGGGTCATTCAGCACGTCCCTGTCCCAGGTGCACATAGCCATGGCAAAATATACATACAAACACGGAAATGCAACAGCACTCTGCAACCAGCACTCTGCCCTGACTCTATGCAAGAGTTTATCAGAGTCGTCAGTGTACATTTTGATCAAAAAGTAATAAGCCACTCGCCTGGATTTAATCAGAGTAAGTATAAAGCTAAATTTGCACTCATAGTACCTAATAGTAGCCATTTGGCTCCAGGAGGAGTACATAGTGGGCTCAGCATGCATGTTGGTACCTGCATTAATAAAGGCTGTTATGGGCCAAAAATGGCTTAATAAGCAGGGTGGATCAAGCATGCATGCTGGGCCTGCACTCCCTGGATTTTATGTGGCTGTCATGACCCATAACAGGTAGGATTTAGCGTTAGGACCACTCATAGAGGCAGCCTTGGCGCGGCGAGTGGCTTATTACTTTTTGATCAAAATGTACACTGACGCCTCTGATAAACTCTAGCATAGAGGCAGGGCAGAGTGCGGGTTGCAGAGTGCTGTTGCATTTCCGTGTTTGTATATGTATATATATATATATATACATATATATAAATCACAAAAGTCCACGGCACTCCTTAAAAGTGAAAAATGTGCTTTTTATTCACACATGTAGTACAGCAATGTTTCGGTTCTCTCTCAGAACCTTTTTCAAGCCAAGTGAATTACAAAGTGCATCAGTGCTTATATTTATACATCATGAAATCAATCGGCATTAATTGATCCTCCTATATAAAACTTTTGAACGCCCCTTCCACAATGCTTAAATTCATTCAAATTAAACCACTCCTCATTGTGAACCAATGCATAAATGCAGTGTGCATAGTCAATAGCAACCACATTGGTAACTATATCTGTAATACTAATCTTAGTGTCAATATATTATAATAGTGCCCTTGTTATATAAAGTGCATAGTGCTTAAAAACAACTCAGCCCTATACATTTAAAGGATAACTGTCACATTTAGACCCTAATTTCAGTTTTCATATATGTAGTTACTAATATGATAATATTCCTGAATCAATAACTATTAGACTTACTTACCCCTTATTTAATAAGATTCAGCCCTTAGCAACCAGTCTGCATAAAACTGCAATTTCACTATTCTGTTAAGATGGCCACCCTCAGCCCTGAGGCTAATCCATAGGACACCTGCAGTGAAGTTAGTGAAGACCAGCTCTGTATAGGGGGGTCTTGCAGTGAAGTTCCCAGGTCTGGCTGAAGCCTGTAGTCCTTCTACAAGCTCTCCTCTTATCAGATAAGGCTGTCATTTATACACTGAGCAGCCACATTGTCCAGCACTGCTAAGGGAGTGTCTGCCAAGCACAGGCATGTGGAGAAGTTCACACACACAGCCCAGCACTGTTATCTCCTGTCAGGAAGAACCTGGGTTTTTATACATTCCCTTACAATGTTGACTCACTATCAGTTCCCAGTGCACGCTGCGTGCTCCGTCCTCATCTGGTAGACGGAAGGAGCATAGCAACCTGATTTTATCTCAAGTAACAATAGCCAATACTGGGGACTTTTAGGTGGCTTTTAGGGGTTATTTATTAAATAATCAGAAATTAAAACAGGGCCAACAAGGTGATATTAATCACCAAAATCCAATAGTAAAAAAAAATAAAAATTGACAGTTATACTTTAAGAATACCTTGCTGGGAAATTATGGCTGCACTTCGCATGATCCATAGCTATAATCCAATCTCAATAGTAACTACTAGGACTCCACGCTGTGTTCTGCCCGTTTCTTAATTTGTAATGCGCATGTGTCAATTTCTCTCCCTCCTCGCCTATCAGGTGTAATAAATGCGCATCGCTCAGGACGAAAACGGAAAAGTCGCAATGTTGAGGGCACGATCAATGTTTATCCACACAATTTGCACGCGCATATAGGCAGACAAAAAATTCCATGTTTCCAACTGCAAAATTATCATAGAATAGCGTCACTTTCAAAGTACTGTAATAGCTATACATTATCTATTGAAAGTAATAGCTATCTACAGTATCTATTGAATTCACTTAGTACAATAGTTAGAATGTAGATGAGTATAGACAATAGAGTAATGAACATTAGCCTACGATGCCCCCAGTTACCCTGAACTCAACATTTAAGCCTTTGGGCTTCAACGCATCCAACCGGAAAATCCATCTGAGTTCAATTTTCTTTAGCATCACTAGCCTGTCTCTGCCCTTTTCTAGCGGTCATAAGATCATAAATCTCAAATCATTCTCCTTGTGATTTTTTTCAGCAAAATATTTTGATACCGGTAAATCTTTTCTTTTATTTCTAATAGATTGCCTATGGTTATTTAACCTAGTTTTCATGTCACATGTGGTTTCTCCCAAGTACAGAATATTACACAGGCACCACAATACATATATGACCCAAGATGAGTCACATGTGAGATAGTATTGATTATCAAAAGTCTCATTTGTTTTTGGATGTGTAACTACAGACCTTATGCATGAGTCTTCAGTTCACACATCCCAAACAAGAAAAACTATGTGTACGTTTAGTTTTCAAAAAATTGTGTCTTAATTGGCCCCTTTCTGGTACCCTTGAACTCACTACCCTGTCCCTAATGTTCCGTACTATTTTATATGCCATCATTGGAGGATCTCTGAAGGCCGATATTGTTGGATAACCGCACCTCAGTACCCTCCCAATGCTTTCTCACTATCTGTTCAATGTTAGGACTTAGTTCATTGTAGGATGATACAAAAGGTAAACTATCACTTTTTTATTTTTGTTTTGTCGTTAACAACTCTTCCCTCTGTATTTTTTTTTAGCTCCAATCGCATGTCTATGCACCAAGTTCTTGGGGTAACCTCTATTTCTAAAGGACTCTTCCATGTTCTGTAAAGTCTGATCCATATGATCTTCCTTATCAACTATCCTTCTTATTCTCAACATTTGACTGTATGGTAGAGAATTTACCATCCTCCTAGGGGGTCCACGGGTGAAATATAGCAGTGTGTTCTTATCAGTTTGTTTAATGTTCAAATCATGTGTATTTGTTCTTCCTCTATATATACCTGAGTATCCAAAAACTGTACCCTCTCTTTGGATGCAGTTAGTGTAAATTGGATCTGTTCATCAATGGGGTTAAAAAATTGATGGAACTCCATCAGTATATCCATAAATCCAGTCCAGATGAGGAAAATGTCGTCTATGTATCTCCACCACGTCAAAACCTGGTTGAAGTGGGGAGATACATTGACAAAATGCTCCTCAAATGAACGTAAGCAAAGAAGGAGGTGGCAGCTCCCTGTTGAAAATAACGACCATCCAACAAACGAGCGCGGACGATGCACCTGACGACAACTGAGCATAAAGAAGGAAAAAGTCTAGCTCCAGCAGTGGATGGGATAGAATTCAATTTGATCTTTATTGAGCGATTCAAATCTCCAAGTCATATCGACATCATTCATGCCAGTATTGTCAACACGTTTCGGACCAGATAATATGTACAGTCCTTCCTCATGACAGACATAGTGAGTTTTGGGAGGATATCACACTGATATACCCTCCCCCATCAGGTAACACCTGTGTATGGGAGGAGGGCACAGCAGAGATTAACCCTCTCCTCAATCACTTACTGATACAAAAAGGCAGATCAAATTTAAAAAAGAATACAAAAATTTATGATACATATAAAAATACATTATAATAAAAAGCTGAAATAATCCAAAGGCATGTAAACATTGCATGATCAAAATATTACCATAATTGGTGCAGATAGATGTTGCATTAATTTCACCGAGCACCAGGGGCAAACACAAGAGGAAAAGAAAAGATCCTCTCAATATTTCAGTATAAGGTCCAGGTGCTTGTTCAGACCATGCGGTTGTCTGGTTCCTAATTTGAAGATCCAGAAAACTTCCCTGTTGAGGAATTTCCTCTTGTGATTTCCCCCTCTCAGTGGTAATGAGATTCTTTCAACACCTTGAGCTCGCAGATGCGATATATGCCATGCATGGACAATCTATCTGTGCCCTCCTCAAATGAACGTACAACAATATTTGCATAGGTGGGCGCGGCATTTGAGCCCATCACCGCCCCCATCAATAGAGATGTCCTGAACTATTCGCTGGCGAACGGTTCCCGGCGAACATAGCTTGTTCGCGTCCGCCGCGGCGGGCGAACATATGCGATGTTCGTGTTCGCCCCTATACTTTATCATTGAGCAAACTTTGACCCTGTACCTCACAGTCAGCAGACACATTCCAGCCAATCAGCATACCCTCCCTCCCAGAACCTCCCACCTCCTATCAAAAAGCAAGGACGGCATCCATCTTAGATTCATTCTGAAGCTGCAGTGTTAGTAGTTGTAATCGCAATGCGATTAATATAACCTGTATTAATTGCATTGTGAATTTAACTTAGAGCTGGGTTCCTAATGGTTGTATTGTTAGAATATAACGAAGATTGAGAATATAGTGCTATATTCGTTATATTCGTCAATTCTAGCAATACAACCATTAGGAACTCAGATCTAAGTTGTAATCACAATGCGATTACTATAACCTGTATTAATCGCATTGCAAATTTAACTTAGATCTGAGTTCCTAATGGTTGTATTGCTAGAATTGACGAATATAAAAATATAGCGCTATATTCTCAATCTTCGTTATATTCTAGCATTACAATCATTAGGAACCCAGCGTTAAGTTAAATTCGCAATACGATTAATGCAGGTTATATTATTCGCATTGCGAATTCAACTTAGAGCTGGGTTCTTACTGGTTGTATTGCTAGAATTATATAACGAAGATTGAGAACATAGAGCTATATTCTCAATCTTTGTTATATTCTAGCATACAACCATTAGGAACCCAGCTCTAAGTTGAATTTGCAAATAAGATGTCCCAAATTATTCGCCGGCGAACAGTTCCCGACGAAAATATCTTGTGCACGTTCGCCGCGGCGGGCGAACATATGCGACGTTCGGTCCACCCCCTATTTGTCATCATTGAGTAAACTTTGACCCTGTACCTCACAGTCAGCAGACACATTCCAGCCAATCAGCAGCATACCCTCCCTCCCAGACCCTCCCATCTCCTGGACAGCATCCATTTTAGATTCATTCGTAAGCTGCATTCTTAGTGAGAGGAGAAACAGTGTAGCTGCTGCTGATTTAATAGGGGAATCGATAGCTAGGCTAGTGTATTCAGTGTCCACTCTAGTCCTGAAAGACTCATCTGATCTCTGCTGTAAGGACAACATTCTGACAGCACCCCAAAAAGTCCTTTTTAGGGCTAGTACATCAGTCTCCCTCCCAGACCCTCCCACCTCCTATCAAAAAGCATCCATCTTAGATTCATTCTGAAGCTGCAGTGCGATTACAACTTAGAGCTGAGTTCCTAATGTTGTATTGCTAGAATATAATGAAGACTGAGAATATAGCGCTATATTCTCAATCTTTATTATATTCTAGCAATACAACCATTAGGAACTCAGATCTAAGTTGTTATCGCAATGCGATTAATACAGGTTATATTAATCGCATTGCGATTACAACTTAGATCTGAGTTCCTAATGGTTGTATTGCTAGAATATAACGAAGATTGAGAATATAGCGCTATATTCTCAATCTTCGTTATATTCTAGCAATACAACCATTAGGAACCAAGCTCTAAGTTGAATTCGCAATGCGGTTATATTAATCGCATTGCAAATTCAACTTACCACACTCTGCATCAACTACATAATTTTCCATGGGAGTTTTGCCATGGATCCCCCTCCGGCATGCCACAGTCCAGGTGTTAGTCCCCTTGAAACAACTTTTCCATCACTATTGTGGTCAGAAAGAGTCCCTGTGGGTTTTAAAATTCGCCTGTCTATTGAAGTCTATGGCGGTTCACCCTGTTCGCACATTCGCCAATATTTGCATAAAATCGCGTTTGCGACATCTATACCCATCAACTGCAGATAGAACTTGCCTTCAAATGTAAAGTAGTTGTTTCTCAGTGACATCTCTAATAGCTCCATTATAAATCTCCGGGTTGGGATAGGATGGTCCGAGTTCTGTAACATGCCCTCCACTGCTAATAAGCCAATTGTGTGGTCAATTGAGGTATATAGTGATACAATATCAAATGATGCTAATATTGCCCCTTTCAGGATTTGCACAGCTCTCAATTTATTGATAAAGTCTCTTAACATCATTACACTTTTTTTGTCAGCATATATGCGCGTGCGCATTGTGTGGATAAACATTGCGCATGCGCTCAACATTGCGACTTTCCCGTTTTCGCCCTGAGCGACGTGCATTCATTACACCTGATAGGGGAGGAGGGAGAGAAATTTACGCATGCGCATTACAAATTAAGAGACGAGCAGAACACAGCGTGAAGTCCTAGCAGTTACTATCGAGATCGGATTATCGCTATGGATCATGCGAAGTACAGCCATAATGTCCCAGCAAGGTATTCTTAAATGTATAGGGCTGAGTTGTTTTTAAGCACTATGCACTTTATATAACAAGGGCACTATTATAATATATTGACACTACAGATATGGTTACCAATGTGGTTGCCATTGACTATGCACACTGCACTTATGCATTGGTTTACACTGAGGAGTGGTTTAATTTGAATTAATTTTAGCATTGTTGAAGGGGCGTTCACAGTTTTTTTTTATAGGAGGATCAATTAATGCTGATTGATTTCATGATGTATAAATATAAGCACTGATGCACTTTGTAATTCACTTGGCTTGAAAAAGGTTCTGAGAGAAAACCGAAACGTTGCTGTACTACATGTGTGAATAAAAAGCAAATTTTTTCACTTTTAAGGCGTGCCGTGGACTTTCGTGATTTGTCTACTACCCTGGATCGAGGGGTTACCGCTGGCATCCGCTTTACTGTTGACTGAGAAGTGCTGCCCTACTTATATATATATATATATATATATATATATATATATACTAACTATGTAACATAACTATGTAATGTGACAGCAAAACACAGAACACAGCAATGACACTGCTGTCTCTCTCATAACTGTAAAAAACTGCAGAAAATGCCTGCTGGGGAGGTTCTTATATAGTAAAGGGGCAAGCAACTTTCCTATTGGTTGCTAGGGATGTTGCTAAGCTCAAACAAAGACATTACTGCCTTCTCACTGGCCCACAAGCAAGAAGCAGGGAGGAACCATGTGTTCAGATGGAAAATAAATGATGAATATTCGAAAATACGAATATATAGCACTATATTTGAAATATTCTCAAATTCTCAAAGTGCCGATATTCGGGATAAATATTTGCGATTCGATTATTTGCTCCCAACTCTAATGATCAGTTAGGGTCCCATGGGTGGGGCTCCCACTGATCTAATAGTTATCCCATATCATTTTCTCTAACCAGAATACCCCTTTAAGCTTAAAGGGGTTATCCAACAACATACAGACCCCCGATGTGTCAGAGGGAATATACTTACCCCGCTCCCCGCCCTGAGCCTGGTCCCCGCACCGCCACTGCTGCTTCTCCCTGTACACGGATGAAACATCAGATGTCGGGGGAGAGCCGCCAATGGCAGGCGGGGATGGGGACAAGCCTCCCTAGCATTGTGGGTGACGCCAGGGAGGCTTGTCCCTGCCTGCCATTGGCTGCTCCCCTGCGACAGCGGATGTTTTTACCAACCTGGGAAACTATGACATGGTGCACGCCCCTATGGCACATCCACCGTACATTAAAACTATATTAGGATATATAAGTATTCAGGGGCACTCAAATATCTGGTAGCTGGATGGAATTGCAAAAATACATTTATTAATGAAACCATAAAACATACACCTTACAATTACTCATATAATTGTCTTCAAAAAATCCCCCAAATTTTTTTATCAACCTAAAATGTAAAAATAAAATAAAAAATTGAAAATAAAAAAGAGAATAGGAATGGGTACCAGTTGCTTAGTCCAATATTCTATATAGTGTAGATAGTTGATATCTAACACGCACAAATTGTTAATGAAATTGATAAAGTATAATGTCAGAGTAATGCGTCTTATTTTTTTCGGCATCTTTATATTACATATAATGTCATTGATTGCGATCAGTGATTGTGATATAGAACATTAGAGTTCTCCTATTGGTTATAATTGTTCTGACGGCAGATAGATGCAGTGCCGATTTGGAGTTCCACATGAATAATTAGCTTAGCTGTGTTGCAATTATTTGCTATTGATAAGAGGGCATCAGCTAATTTAGCTGATGCCCTGTTATCAATAGCAAATAATTGCAACACAAAGTACTATGTTACCAGTCCTGAAAGTAATGGTTTTGTACTGAGTTGTTTGTATGACAAACTCGCCAGGTTGCAGGTAAGTATATGTGCTTATATTGCTGCTTGTATCCTCAGATGTTACTCAATGTTCTTGTCAAACATAACTCCAGCAGGGCTGGAATCCCTTGCTGGTTACTTTTTTATCCATGTATGCGCTGAACCTGTATGTGGCATCCCACGTGTTCAGGGCATGCTGCGCTCAGTCCCTCAACAAGGTAATATACGGACTGGTAGCAGGGTATCTCAAGAACTGCGAGCTATCACTGTAGGTATAATGTCCCTTAAGTGTTAGCTTGATGTCTGTTCACTGTAGTTGACTTTTACCAGTGATCAGAATGTGTTGCATTCAATACCGCAGGTTAATGTATAAGCTGGTAGCGAGATATATCACAATCTGCGAGCTACCGCTATGGATATAATGTCCCTTGAGGGTCAGCAAGATGTCTGTTCACTGCAAGTAACTTTTACCAAACGCTTTTCGGACCAGCATGCTCCTTCCTCAGTGGACTGCATAGAATGGATCGAAGCCTCCATTTAAACAGAATTTCGTCATTTGGCAGGAAAGGATGTTCAGCTGGACTTCCATACAAAACCTGGACTGGATGCTTTTTTAGATATCTGGATGTGTGTGGACCGCAATTGGTTTTATATATACAAAAATTATCAAACAGAATACACAAAAAACCAAAGTATATGTATTAAGCAAAAATTTTGCTGTATTTGTGGGAAGGGAGGCTGATTACAAGGCTAGTTATATGCACCTGTGGGCCCAGGCTGGCTGATTACTAGGCTATTTATAGGCACCTGTGGGTCCAGGCTGACGCCGATTCAGCTGATTTCACTACATCTGGGTCAGCTCTAGGATACAGCAGCATGGTGTAGAGGCTCCTTACGGCTGAACGATGGCAGAATGTCTCAGAAGGGCGCTGGTATTCATGGTAGGATCGGAGTGGTTTGCACTGGACTCACGCTGTGGTCCGCGACATGTAGCGCTCTGGGATGAAGCAGAGTTTGGGCGCTAATGGTTGAGTGATGGTTGTTAGTATTGTTTGTCTGGCTATTCAGAGGCCTGTGTGGGCCATTGTATACAGTTATTGGGGTAGCATGCGCTTAGAGTGGGTATGGTTGTATGTTTCTGATACCTGGTTTACATGTGGGGTGCGCGTCTGCAGTTGGCTCAAGCTATGCACGCTGTGTTTTTGTTGTGTATCAATGGTCGATTAAAAAAAAAAGCAGCAGCATCGTGTGGACGCTCATTCACGCCTGGGCATCGGCAGAAAGTGCAAGGCGAATGCTGGGATTCACTGTAGAATCACACTTGTTGGCACTTGACCCAGACTGCGGTATGCGACTCGTAATACTCTGGGACGAAGCAGAGTTTGGCACTAATGGTCAAGTGACTGTTGTTAGTATTTTTGTCCGGCTGTTTAGGAGCTTGTTTGGGGCTATTGCATATAGTTATTGGTGTAGTATGCGCCTAGAGTAGGTATGGTCGCATGTTTTCTGATCTGTTTCATACGGGATGCGTGTCTCCAAGCTACACACACTGTGTTTAAGTGGTGGTATTGTTTAGTTATCTCTCTTGAAGGGTCATGTATCAATGGTCATTAAAAAAAAAAAAGGTGCATGTTTTTCTGTCACCTGTTTCACATGTGGCGCACGTCCGCAGTTAGCGCCAGACATGCAAGGTATTGGTAAATGTATATCAGTGGTCTGTATATGGGGGCACAAGCAGATTGGCCAAGGCGCCTGTATTTGAGTTCTGATGCTCTTGTACCTAAGTGTGTTTAATCTATAAACTATATGTTATGGGCATGCATGTGTCAGCGGTTGTGTGCTATGTTTATAGGTGCACTATTATGTCGACTAATTGGCGTTGCATCAGGGTTTATGTTCAACCACATTTATGTTTTTCATAGGGGAACATGAGGTGGTGTTGTGGTGACCATCATTTAATAAAAAACAAAAAACCTGCAGCATTATGTGGAGGTTCGTTCACACCTGGGCAATGGCAGAAGGTGCCAGGCTAATGCTGGCATTCACGGTAGCATCAGCCTTGGTTACACGGTCCGTGACTTTTAGCGCTCTTGGGCGAAGGATGTTGGGCGCTAATGGTCGAATGATCATGGTTAGCTTTGTTACCTTCAAAAGACACATCCATGTGTCTGCATTTACATTTTGTCCTATACTTCATTCACTACTAGAGCTGCGTTCATGCGTTTGCTGTTGCATCACAATAATACTCTGCTCACTTTCAGATTGCATTCATACGGCTGCGTTATACCTTGCTCTTCATGCTCAGAGCTGGGCCCATACCATGTTTTTAGGCACCACTCACATCCAGAGCTGCATTCACCCACCTGTTCTTACATCAGATGTTATACTCTGCTTCCACTTAAAGCTGCATTTTCCTTTTCAGTGCTACATTTGCTAAAATGAACATTGAAAGTGCTGGATTCTTCTTTCCTTTTGGAATATGCTACATACAAGGTCTTACCTTATAATCCATGCACAGGAGGAGCCCGACAGCTGGTCATTTGTAAAGCAGGTGAGCTGGATCGACTCTCTTTCTTACATCATGGTTTACTCAGTATTTTCACTAGGGTAGTCAGTACACCGCTCTGATACTGTTCTCCCGATAAACATAGCTGCTTTCTTTCAGGTTTATGTTTCATTCCTCGCTGGTTATTGCATTATATAGGCCTACTTTTTCTGTTCACTTTGGTGGAAAGGAAAAATAAAATAAACATTGTGCCGTTCTTTAGTCCTGGTTCGCATTCACTCAGACTGGTCTCCTTTACTTCTGGTTCGCATTCAATCAGATTGGTCTCCTGCCCCAGTTCACCATACAGTCTCTCAGCGGTCAGTGGGCTAATAGGAGTAAGTTCCTACGATGTTTCACAAGTTGTTCATTCATTTGTCACGATAAGGGTCTTCTCTTAGCGAACTGTAATGCCTCTGGCTCTTATTTTTCTCCCATCTGTTCAATTTCACATTTGGTTTAATGTTTTGTTTATGTACGTGGTTCGGTTCACTAATGTCTATGCATATCCCATCAGGTCTGGCTCACGTTTTAATTACTTATCGTCACTGTAATGTCATCCAGTTCAGTCTTGGCTTGGGGGGTCCGATGACCAGTTCAGCCTCATGGCTCCGCGGGGCCTATGACCGTTCCTCATGTTATTTATTAGGGGTACAATATGGTTATAGGCTGGTTAGTGTCCTAGGTTCACTGTCGGAGGGGGTCATGGTTATGCGAGTCCCCAAGTCATACAGGTGCTGTATAAGTGGTTTATATTTAGAAAAAATAAAAAATCTTGCATTAGTCTCGCTTTTATGGCTACACCATTAGAGTCTCTCACGCATGGATTCTCCATTTAAGTTTGACACACATGGCCCCGCCATTAGAGTCTCTCACGCATGGCCCCTCCATTAGAGTCTCTCACGCATGGCTTCTCCGTTTATGTTTACACACATGGCTCCGCAATTAGAGTCTCTCACGCATGGCTCTGCCGTTAGTGTCTCTCATGCATGGCTCTGCCGTTAGTGTCTCTCACGCATGGCTCTGCCGCTAGTCTCTCTCACGCATGGCCCCGCCATTAGTCTCTCTCATGCATGGCCCCGCCATTAGTCTCTCTCACGCATGGCCCCGCCATTAGTCTCTCTTACGTATGACTCCATCATTAGTCTTTCTCACATAGCTCCGCCATTAGCCTCTCACGCATGGCGCCGCCATTAGTCTCTCTCACACTTGGCTCCGCCATTAGTCTCTCTCACGCTTGGCTCCGCCATTAGTCTCTCTCACGCATAACTCTGCCATTAGTTTCTCTCACGCTTGGCTCCGCCATTAGTCTCTCACACACATAGCTCTGCCATTAGTCTCTCACACACATAGCTCCGCCATTAGTCTCTCACGCTTGGATCCGCCATTAGTCTCTCTCACGCTTGGCTCCGCCATTAGTCTCTCTCACGCATAACTCTGCCATTAGTTTCTCTCACGCTTGGCTCCACCATTAGTCTCTCACACACATAGCTCCGCCATTAGTCTCTCACGCTTGGCTCCGCCATTAGTCTCTCTCACGCGACTCCGCCACTAGTCTCTCTCACGCTTGGCTCCGTCATTAGTCTCTCACGCTTGGCCCTGCCATTAGTCTCTCACGCATGGCTTCTCAGTTTAAATTTTACACACATAACTCCGCTAGAGATGTCCCGAACTATTCGCCGGCAAACAGTTCCAGGCGAACATATCTTGTTTGTGTTTGCCGCGGCGGGCGAACATAAGCGATGTTCGGTCCTCCCCCTATACATCATCATTGAGCAAAATTTGACCCTGTACCTCACAGTCAGCAGACACATTCCAGCCAATCAGCAGCATACCCTCCCTCCCAGACCCTCCCATCTCCTGGACAGCATCCATTTTAGATTCATTCGGAAGCTGCAGTCTTAGTGAGAGGAGGGACAGTGTAGCTGCTGCTAATCTAATAGGGAAATCGATAGCTAGGCTAGAGTATTCAGTGTCCACTCTAGTCCTGAAAGACTCATATGATCTCTGCTGTAAGGACAGCGTCCTGATAGCACTCCAAAAAGCCCTTTTTAGAGCTTCTACATTAGTCTGCTTTTATTTTTTTTTCTCCATATATATATTGCAGTTGCCTGGCCTGCCCGTGTGTGAGGAGCTGCAGACCCACCGACTGTAGTGTGCCCACTGCCAGTGCCCACCACTCATACCGGGTGGCAAAGTAGCTTGCCGATAAATAAGGCATTTAATTTTTACACTTTAGTCTAATTTCAGTTGCTTGCCTGCTGCCAGTGTGTGTCAGGCCGACTTCCACAGACTGTAGTGTGCCCACTGCCAGTGCACACCACTCATACCGGGTGGCACAGTAGCTTGCCGATAAATAAGGCATTTAATTTTTACACTTTAGTCTAATTTCAGTTGCTTGCCTGCTGCCAGTGTGTGTCAGGCCGACTTCCACAGACTGTAGTGTGCCCACTGCCAGTGCCCATCAATCATACCATGTGGCACTGGACTTTGCCTTAAAATAAGGCACTTTATCTGTACACTTTAATCTAATTTCAGTTGCCTGCCTGCCAGTGTGTGTGTGTCAGGTCCACTGACTGTAGTGTGCCCTCTGCTAGTGCCCAACACTCATACCGGGTTGCACAGTACCTAGCATGCGTACTACCACTTATCTAAAAAAAAATGACAGGCAGAGGCAGGCCACCCCGCAGGGGCCGTCGTGGTCGTGGTGCTGTGATTTCCACTGGCCCTGGAATAATGCCCAGTGTTCAGAGGCCACATACCCTGAACCCGAAAAATTCTGAGAACATAGTTGACTGGCTTAGACAGGACACTCATTCTTCAACAGCTTCCGCTAAGAACCTTGACGCACCATCCTCCTCCAGCTCCTGCTCTCAAGTTACCACGCTCCGCCCGCCGCCACCACCACCACTACCACCGCAACCACCACAGCCGCTTCACTTGATCCGTCAGAGGAGCTATTTACATATCAGTTGGATGCAATTAGTGATGTGCAACCATTATTGCCAGATGATGTAGATTACAGGGATATGTCTCAGTCAGGCAGGAATACACACATGGACGTACAGTGTGATGATGATGATGATGATGATGATGATGATGATGATGATGATAATGTTGTACCCGCTGCTGCTTCCTTTGCTGAGGTGTCAGATAAAAGGGAAGTGGTTGATGATGACGATGTGTCCACGGATGCCACGTGGGTGCCTGCTCGAAGAGAAGAAGGAGAAAGTTCAGAAGGGGAGACAGAGAGAAGGAGGAGACGAGTTGGAAGCAGGGGGAGGTCGTCGCAAGGAGTTAGTGGCACAGTCAGACAGCATGTATCGGCACCCGGGGTCAGCCAGCCAACGCATGCTGTTGCCACCACCAGAATGCCGTCATTGCAAAGCTCAGCAGTGTGGCATTTTTTTGTGTGTCTGCCTCTGATAACAGCAATGCCATTTGCAACCTGTGCCAAAAGAAACTGAGTCGTTGGAAGTCCAACACCTACCTCGGTACAACTGCTTTGCGAAGGCACATGATCTCACATCACAAACGCCAATGGGATCAACACATGCGTACAAACAGCACACAAACTCAAAGCCACTATCATCCTCCTGGTCCAGCATCTTCAGCCACGTCAACCACTGCTGTCCTCCTTGCCCCCTCTCAACCACCCGCCACTCCGCCTCTCACCTTCAGCAGTTACATCTCATCTGCCCACAGTCAGGTGTCTGTCAAGGAAATGTTTGAGCGTAAGAAGCCAATGTCACAGATTCACCCCATTGCCCGGCGTCTGACAGCTGGCTTGACGGAACTCTTAGCCTGCCAGCTTTTACCATACCAGCTGGTGGACTCTGAGCCCTTCAAAAAATGTGTCGCTATTGGACACCACAGTGGAAGGTACCCGGACTAATTTTTTTTTCAAAAAAGGCAATCCCAAACCTCTGCTATGTTATTGAAAAGGAAGTCATGGCATCTCTGGCATACAGTGTTGGGGCAATGGTCCATCTGACCACTGATACCTGGTCTGCAAAGCACGGTCACGGCAGGTATATCACGTACACTGGGCATTGGGTCAACCTTCTGACGGCTGACAAGCATGGAATGCGTGGCTCCACAGCGGAGTTGGTGACACCGCCACGACTTGGAGGCAGGCCTACTGCCACCTCCTCTACTCCTCCTACTCCATCCATACTCTGTCTTGGGGTTGACTTGCCTGAAAGCAGAGAGCCACACAGGACCAGCACTCCTGTCCGCCCTGAATGCACAGTTGGATCAGTGGCTGACCCCGCACCAACTGGAGATCGGCAAAGTGGTGTGTGACAATGGAACAAATTAGTTGTCGGCATTGAATTTGGACAAGTTGTCACATGTGCCGTGCATGGCACATGTGTTGAATCTCATCGTACAATGCTTTGTGTCTAAGTACCCAGGCTTACAGGACGTCCCCAAACAGGCCAGGAAGGTGTGTGGCCATTTTAGGTGTTCCTACACGGCCATGGCGCACTTTTCCGATATTCAGCGGCGAAACAACATGCCAGTGAGGTGCTTGATTTGCGACAGCCCGACACATTGGAATTCAACACTCCAAATGTTCGACCGGAGCTGGGAATTTTATTGCAACATTACTGGACGCTCATGCGCAATGCCTGTAGGCTCATGTATCCTTTTGAGGAGGTGACAAACCTAGTCAGTAGCACCGAAGGCACCATCAGCGACCTCATCCCATTTGTTTTCTTCCTGGAGCGTGCCCTGCGAAGAGTGCTGGATCACGCTGTAGATGAGCGTGAAGAGGAAGAGGAAGAGTTGTGGTCACCATCACCACCAGAAACAGCCTTGTCATCATTGCTTGCCGGACCTGCGGCAACGCTGGAAGAGGAGTATGAGGAAGAGGAGTCAGAGGAGGAATGTGGCTTTGATGAGGAGGAAGACCAACCACAGCAGGCACCCCATGGTGCTTGTTGTTGTCACCTATGTGGGACCCATGGTGTTGTACGTGGCTGGGGGGAAGAACAGACCGTCAATGGCATCAGTGAGGACGAGGAACACGAAATGAGTAGCTCTGCATCCAACCTTGTGCAAATGGGATCTTTCATTCTGTTATGTCTGTTGAGGGACCCTCGTATAAAAAGGATGAAGGAGAACAACCTGTCCTGGGTGGCCACGCTACTAGACCCCCGGTATAAGCAGAAAGTGGCAGAAATGTTACCAAATTACCGAAAGTCGGAAAAGATGCAGCAGTTCAAAACCAAACTAAAAAATATGCTTTACACTGCTTATAAGGGGGATGTCACAGCACAACGGGAATCTAACTGGGGAAGAGATGAATGTAATCCTCCTCCTACCACGGCGGCAAGGACTGGACGATTTACAGATGTGTTGTTGATGGAGGACATGCAGAGCTTTTTCAGTCCTACACATCGCCACAGCCCTTCGGGATCCAGCCTCAGAGAACGACTCGACCGACAGGTAGCAGACTACCTCGCCTTAACAGCAGATATCGACACTCTGAGGAGCGATGAACCCCTTCACTACTGGGTGTGCAGGCTTGACCTGTGGCCTGAGCTATCCTGAGTTTGCGATAGAACTTCTGGCCTGCCCTGCTTCAAGTGTCCTGTCAGTGCAGCAGGAGGCATTGTCAATGACAAGAGAAGTCGCCTTGGTCAAAAAAGTGTTGATTACCTCACCTTCATAAAGATGAATGAGGCATGAATCCTGAAGGGACTGACAGTGGGGGATACGTTTGAATAACAAAAGGCCTGATGACATGCCTTGGCCTCAAAATGGTCCCCACGCTGTTGTATTTAATGTCTGCATACCACCAACTAGGGTTCAAGCCGCAATGTTTTAGTCACTTTTCTGCCTGGAAAACATAAATTTTTCCGGCCGCTGCTACAACAGAGGCTGCAACAATGACATTATTTTTCAGCCATGTGTACATGCCTACTTTTTCTGTCCTATGGTGCAGCACTGTGGCTGCAAAAACAAAACAAAAAAAAAGGCACATACAAGTGTCAATTCTGCTTCGTGATCATTACCTTGTTGTGGTAAAGGGGCTTGCGTATCACAATGAAGCAATCATAACCTCTATGAGTGTGTTGGCAATGTTGCCACAACTCAGATGATAAGGCCGTTGCTTCTTTATGGTGTGGGGGGTTAGCTCTGGTCTCGGGGATCATTCACACAAACTTCCTTCCGGACAACGGATTTCATGTCCAAACAGTGCATTTATTTGGCAGTCTTTTCAAACAAAACAACAGGTACAAAACAATAAACACTGGCCCGGCTAAGCTCTAACTAAACAGATTATTTTGATCCCTCACTCACCTAGTCTCACTCACACAGTCTCAGTTCAATGTCCGTTGGGGAATTCAAGCTCACCAGTCCTCCTGACTGTGGCCCTGCGACCCTTCCAGGCGTCGCTGTGTCCCTAATTCCAGGCTATCGCTTAGCACCGTGGCGCCTCAGCCAACTTGGCCGAGACCACTCACACAGAGCCTCAGCCAAACTCTGTCTCCAAAACTCTCTCCAGAGTGGGACCCCTACCCATGTCCAACAAGAGGATTAAATAGAATCCCTGGACATGGGCATTGTCCTAAATCCCGGACTGGAGCATTGGGAACAGGCACCCACCCAGCACATTACCTGTTCCCAGTAAAGCCCGCCCTGGAACTGGCTGAGCCAGCTATACTAATACTAATAAATCAGTGGTTTCAGCTGTGGCTGGCAAAATAGATAGTGTTCGAGGTAACGCACACACGTACAGATGCTGCGTACACGATTCTTGAATAGTTGTATTATCGCGATAATAAAACTAACAGTGTAAAGTTGACTGTATTGCTCTAAGTTATATTCGGCGTGCGAATGTAACTTCTATTACAACACACCAATGCTAAAACTGACTAAGAGACAGCTTTAAGTTCTATTCGACGCGATTGCAACTTTGGAACTTAAAAGTGGTGTACGATTTTAAAAGTTTGAGTACTAAAAAGTTGGAATCGCAATGCGATTCTTATGTATTTGCTTAATCGCATTGCGATTACAACTTTGAGCTACCGATCACCATGAGAACGCCTCCTCCAGTAGAATGTACTGTCGGATGTGAGAATTAAGTTGAAATCGCAATCGCGATTATTATATATCTGCTTAATCGCATTACGCTTCAACTTAGCATTGCTAAATAATTCCATCCATATTCGTTAACTTACTGACTCAGTAAGTTAGCGATATGGATGGAATTATTTAGCAATGCTAAGTTGAAATGCTAATGCGTTAAGCAAATATACTAAGAATCACATTGCGATTTCAACAATTCTCAGATCCGGCAGTACATTCTACTGGAAGCGTTCCCATGGTGATCGTTAGCTCAAAGTTGTAATCGCAATGCATTTATTGCAGTATATTATCCCTCTGGGTGTCTTTTACAGCCTTTTTAGTGCCCAAAAGTTCGGGTCCCCATTGACTTCTATGTGTTTCGGGTTCGGGATGAAGTTCGGGTTGAGTTCGGATCACGAACCCGGACATTTTCCGGAAGTTCGGCCGAACCTCTCGAACCCGAACATCCAGGTGTTCGCTCATCTCTAATCATAACCTCTATGAGTGTGTTGGCAATGTTGCCACAACTCAGATGATAAGGCCGTTGCTTCATTATGGTCAGACCAAAAGCGATCGGATGGATAATATTTCATAAAAAAAACATTAATTTACATTTTTTTTCCTTAAGTTGTATGGGTTTTTAATACATAATATAAAAAATCATAATAAAGTCTCTTAATAGTTTATTAGAAATAATGCAGACAATTATAAAAATCCCCATCAATTCCAATACAAAGCAAGTACAGAGCTCAGAACTAAATTATTTCATGATGTCTTAATGGTTTGTTAATTCGACAATGGTTAATCAATTCGACACACGTCCCCAGATAGGGTACGTAACAGGGATTAAACTGATAGGAATAGTACTAGTTAACCGCTACAGGACCGCCGCACGCAGGATTGCGTCCTGGCGGCGGCCCTGTAGCTCTGATCGGACGCATCGGCGCGTCATCTCGCGAGCGCGAGATGGCCTTGGCTCTGCTCCCGCACATGCGCAATGCGCGCCATCGGCGGCGCTCGCATGTAGTTATACTACAGCCTGCCAGCGCCGATCGTGCGCTGGCAGGCTGTATATAGCAGAAAAATCGCAGATCAGGCGTTGTTCTGTGAACAGCGTCTGATCTGCTGCTACCCGCTTCTCTGGTGGTCCCTTTGCTTGGGACCACCAGAGAAAAAATATCAAAGTGCACCAATCACCACACAGCCCCCCACCGCCCCCACCCACCCACCACCCCCTGTCACTGATTAACCCCTGATCTCCCATGTCACCCCCTGATCACCCCTGTCACCCCCTGTCACTGATCACCCCTGTAAGGCTCATTCAGATGTCCGCATGTGTTTTGCGGATCACGGATCCGCAAATCCGCGGATCCATAAGCTACGGACACCAGCAATGTGCTTTCCGCATTTTGCGGATCCGCACATTGCCAGAACTATATAGAAAATGCCTTTTCTTGTCGCAGTGCGGACAAGAATAGGACATGTTCTATACTTTGCGGATCTCCAATTACGGATCCGCAGTACGGATCAGCGGGACAAAGTCTGTCCCCATAGAATTGAATGTATCCACATTTCTGTTCCGCAAAATTTTGCGGAACAGAGTTGCGAGCAGCTTGAATGAGGCCTTAGGGTCCCTTAGCGATCGCAGCTTTATAGCTTTTCCCTCTTTTTTTGCACATTTTTAGAGATTTTTTCATCCACATTGATCAATGTGAATGGAAAAATCTGTGACGTTCATTTTTTCTTTCAGCGCAGAGGCTGAGACGGAAAAAAATTCTCATTACCCGTATGCTCAATATACGGAGAATCGCAGAAACTCCTAATGCTGGGCATACGTGTAATGATTGCGGAAGACCCCTAATATGCCAGGGCAGTACAAACACCTCACATGTGACCCCATTTTAGAAAGAAGACACCCCAAGGTATTCTGTGAGGGGTATGGTGAGTTCATGTAAAATTTTAATTTTTGTCACAAGTTAGTGGAATGTGAGACTGTAAAAAAAAAAAAAAAAAAAAATACCATTTCCGCTAACTTGTGCCAAATTTTTTTTTCTGTGAACTCGCCATGCCCCTCACGGAATACCTTGGGGTGTCTTCTTTCCACAATGGGGTCACATGTGGGGTATTTATACTGCCCTGGCAATTTAGGGGTCCTAAAGCGTGAAAATCCAAATGCGTAAAAATGTCCTGTGAAATCCTAAAGGTACTCATTGGTTTTAGGGCCCCTTTGCGCATCTTGGCTGCAAAAAGTGTCACTCATGTGGTATCGCCGTACTCAGGAGAAGTAGGGCAATGTGTTTTGGGGTGTATTTTTATATATACCCATACTTTGTGTGAGAAATATCGCTGTAAGCGACAACTTTTTAAATTTTTTATTCAAAGTTGTCAATTTACAGAGATATTTCTCTCACCTACATGGTATATGTAAAAATACACCCCAACACTTGCCCTACTCTCAATGCGGCGATCACATGGTGACACTTTGCAGCCAAATGCAAGACCTAAACCAATGATACTGGAAGAGCATTTTTGCGCATTTTCTTCTCACGCTTTAGGGCCCTAAAATGCCAGGGCAGTATAAATACCCCACATGTGACCCCATTTTGAAGAAGACACCCCAAGGTATTCGCTGAGGGCATAATGAGTCCATGAAAAATTAAACTTTTTGTCAAAAGTTAGCGGAAGGGAGACTTTGTGAGAAAAACAATAAAAAATCTATTTCCACTAACTTGTGCCAAAAAAAATCTTCTATGAACTCGCCATGCCCCTCACGGATTACCTTGGGGTGTCTTCTTTCCAAAATGGGGTCACATGTGGGGTATTTATACTGCCCTGGCATTTTAGGGGCCCTAAAGCGTGAGAAGAAAAATGCGTAAAAATGCCCTCCTAAAAGGTACTCGTTGGAATTTGGGCCCCTTTGCGCATCTTGGCTGCAAAAAGTGTCACACATGTGGTATCGCCGTACTCAGGAGAAGTAGGGCAATGTGTTTTAGGGTGTATTTTTACATATACCCATACTGGGTGAGAGAAATATCTCTGTAAATTGACAACTTTGAATAAAAAATTTAAAAAGTTGTCGTTTACAGCGATATTTCTCACACTGCAACATGGTATATGTAAAATACACCACACACATTGCCTACTTCTCCTGAGTTGACGACTACATGTGTGTCATTTCTTGCAGCCAAGATGCGCAAAGACCCTAAACCAATGAGTACCTTTAGGATTTCTGAGCCATTTTTATGCATTTGGATTCTCACACTTTAGGGGCCCCTAAAATGCCAGGTGATATAAATACCCACATGTGACCCCATTTTGAAAGAAGACATCCCAAGGTATTCCGTGAGGGCATGGTGAGTCCACAGAATTTTATTTTTGGCACAAGTCAGCGGAAATTGTTTTTGTTTTTAATTTTGTTTTTACAAAGTCTCATATTCCACTAACTTGTGACAAAAAATAAAATTTTACATGAACTCACCATACCCCTCACAGAATACCTTGGGGTGTCTTCTTTCCAAAATGGGGTCACATGTGGGGTATTTATACTGCCCTGGCATTTTAGGGGCCCCTAAAGCGTGAGAAGAAGTCTGGAATCCAAATGCGTAAAAATGCCCTGTGAAATCCTAAAGGTACTCATTGGTTTTAGGGCCCCTTTGCGCACCCAAGCTGCAAAAAAGTGGCACACATGTGGTATCGCCGTACTCAGGAGAAGTAGGGCAATGTGTTTTGGGGTGTATTTTTATATATACCCATACTTTGTGTGAAAAATATCTCTGTAAGCGACAACTTTTAACATTTTTTTATACAAAGTTGACAATTTACAGAGATATTTCTCTCACCCAACATGGGTGTATGTAAAAATACACCCCAAAACACATTGCCCTACTTCTCCTGAGTACGGCGATACCACATGAGTGACACTTTTTGCAGCCTGGAGTGCAAAGGGACCAAATTCAACGAGTACCTTTAGGTTTACATGGCGACTCACAATTTAGCCCCGCCCAAAATGCCAGAACAGTAAACACACCCCACAAATGACCCCATTTCGGAAAGTAGACACCCCAAGGTATTCACTGAGGGGCATAGTGAGTCCGTCTGAGATTTTTTTTTTTTGCCAGAAGTTATCAGAAATTGAAACTTTTTTTTTTTTTTTCTCAGAAAGTGTCATTTTCCGCTAACTTGTGAAAAAAATGAAATGATACATGAACTCACCAAGCCCCTCCACGAATACTTTGGGGTGTCTTCTTTCTAAAATGGTGTAATTTGGGGGTATTTATACTTTCCTGACATTCTAGCACCTGAAGAAACATGACAGGTGCTCAGAAAGTCAGAGCTGCTTCAAAATGCCGAAATTCCCTTTTTGCACCATAGTTTGTAAACGCTATAACTTTTACCCAAACCAATAAATATACACTTATTGGATTTTTTTATCAAAGACATGTAGAACAATAAATTTAGAGAAAAATTTATATAGAAATGTATTTTTTTTGAAAAATTTTACAACAGAAAGTGAAAAATGTCATTTTTGCAAAAATTTCCGTAATTTTTGATTAATAGCAAAAAAAGTAAAAATGTCAGCAGCAATGAAATACCACCAAATGAAAGCTCTATTAGTGAGAAGAAAAGGAGGCAAAATTCATTTGGGTGGTAAGTTGCATGACGGAGCAATAAACGGTGAAAGTAGTGTAGTGCGGAATTGTAAAAAGTGGCCTGGTCATTAAGGGTGTTTAAGCTAGGGGGGCTGAAGTGGTTAAGACTCCACTAATATAGGGTGTCACAGCACATTGCTCTGTGCACGCGCAGTGCCCCAATTTGGGAGTAAGAGGACCGACCAAGCTGCTTTTTCCATCTCCTGGTTCCTAAAATCAATTCAGTTTGGTGTATGAGAGTTTGTTCTGTCACTGTGAAGGCAGTCGAAGGTACCCGGCCTAAATTGTTTTTTCACAAAAGGCAATCCCTGATATAGGACGTAACAGGGATTAAACTGATAGGATTAGTACTAGTTAAGACACCACTCATATCGGGTGTGACAGTAAATTGCACGGCGCAGACGCAGTGACCGTGGATTAAAACAAAGGGGGGGAGCCAGTGTTTTTTTAACCATCTCCCCGTTCGAAAAATCAATTCAATAAATAGACCCCGGATTGGGGACGTAACAGGGATTAAACTGATAAGAATAGTACTAGTTAACACACCACTCATACCGTGTGGCAGAGTAAATTGCACGGCACACGCGCAGTGCCCCAAATTGGAAGTAACAAGAAGGACGCACACAGATAAATCACATTTCTGCAAGGAGTTTGTCAAGTTTTGACAACTGTTTGCGGTTGTCTAAAATCAATTCAATACACGTCCTGATAGGGGACTTAACAGGGATTAAACTGATGAGAATAGTACTACAGAAAATACCACTCATTTCGGGTGTGACAGTAAATTGCACGGTGCAGACGCAGTGACCGTGGATTAAAACAAAGGGGAGGGAGCCAGCGTTTTTTTAACCATCTCCCTGTTCAAAAAATCTATTCAATTCACCTTTCGGGGACCCTTGGTGTTGTACGTGGCTGGGTGGAGGAAGAAACCTTCAATGGCATCACCCGGACATGGCTAGCTTGGTATCCAACCTTCTGCAAATGAGGAGTTTGCGGTTGTGCAAATGGACTGTTTGCGGTTGTTTGCGGTGCATTAAAAGGGGAGTTTGGTCTGTCAATGTCTGTGAAGCGGGCGTAACCCTTACACTACCTGATCGATACAACATCATACCTGATCGTATACACACACTGGATGTTTCAAAGCACGTTATTCCAAACAATTTAGGAATGTTAGGTAATTTATGCCCTTCATGGATTAAAACCCGACACTGCGTCCACTACGTAGTTTTACATGGGAGTTTTGCCATGGATTCCCCTACGGCATGCCACAGTCCAGGTGTTAGTCCCCTTGTAACAACTTTTCCATCACTACTGTGGTCTAGGAAGAGTCCCTGTGGGTTTTAAAATTCGCCTGCCTATTAAAGTCTATGGCGGTTCGCCCGGTTCGCCCGTTTGTGAACATTTGCAGAAGTTTGCGTTCGCCGTTCGCGAACCAAAAATTTTATGTTCGCGACATCACTAAACTCCTCCATTCGAGGTCGGCTGTGTGGTCCCGCCACAGTAGGTTCCATGTCTTTTTCTTCCTTCAGGCCCTCTCGTATGGCTCGGTCAGCTGTGGTTTGCAATACAATTTTTCTTGTGCAGGTTCACATGCGTGGCTTTTGCCATTAGAGCCTCACTCACATTATTGTTCTAGGTCATTGGTTATTCATTGTTTTCTTTTCAAGCAGTCATCCAAAGCCTTCCTTTTCGGACATCACCTTCTGCCAGGTTCGCATTTTCTCCCACTTACCCTCTCTAGGTTCTTGCTTCCTCTCGCTCCCCACTGTTACTTTTCTCTTGCCCGTCCTTGCATTATAGACCCATTCTCCCAGGAAGCTGACCCTGTGGCCTCATTTTCACGTTATTCAAATTCCGCCTCTCCAGGGGTCGTTCAAGAAAAAAAATACAAAAAAAACCACACTATTCTATGGCGTCAGTTTCGTCCACAGGGAGTCCTGTCACGATGAAGTTTGTCACGTTGACAGACTAATAAGTCCTGTCACGACTACAGGCGATTTACGAAGTCTGTCACGTTTACTGACATGATAAGTCCTAGCTCGACTACAGGCGCAGCATACGTAGTCTATCATGACCTTAAGCTTTTCCTGTCATAGCGGCAGGCATTGCGTGTACATTATGTCTTCATTACAGGTATGCTTACTTCATCTACAAACTAGCGCCTAGTTCCTGGGTAGCGGTATATCTTCCAGTAGGAGGTACAATAATAAGGCACAATATACGTAGTCTGTCACGTCTACGGACACGACAAGTCCTATCACTACTACAGGCGCAGCATACATAGTTTATCACGACCTTAAGCTTATTTCCCCCATGTCACGACAGCACCACCAGAGAGACGGACTCCTCCCCTAGGGACTGGAAACCTAGAGTACAATAGGAAGTACTTCCCTCCCAATCATCAGTGGTTTCCTGTCCCTAGGAAGCCTGGAGTGTTTTTCATGCATAGCCTGCTGGGCTGTGTTAAAGATATAGCTGGGGAACCTGGGAAGCGAGAAATCCTGGTAGTTCTGGGTAGCCGGGTCCCCCGTATGACTCCCGGTGATACGGGATTGCTATCGCCCCAAGAATCTTCACACAGATCATAGCCGAGATGGCGGCTCACATCAGAGAAGGGGACGTGATATTCATCCCGTACTTGGACAACTTCCTGCTGGTGGCAGAACCCAAAGAAAAGGTACCAAATTTCCTAGTTCATACACAAGGAATTGTGGAAAAACTGGGTTGGGTAATTAACTGGGAAAAATCTTCTCCCCTTCCTACAAGGCAGAAGGTTTTTCTGGGAATCTTATTAGATTCTGAGGTTCAAAAATCCTTTCTTCCCAGGCAAAAAATTTAAAGGATTTTTTCTTTAATTCAAGAAGTTTCCTCTGCTCCCTTTATAACTATAAGGAAGTGGATGTGTCTGTTGGGCCTGTTTACCGCCGCTTTTCCTGCAGTTTCCTGGGGTCAGCTGCATTCTAGAAGATTACAGTTACAGTTATTAGATTCCTGGGATGGTTCTCAGTTGGGCCTAGATAGGAAGATTAAGTTACTTAAAGATGTTATCTCTTCCTTAGATTGGTGGTTACAGGAGGTAAATGTATCCAGAGGTCTGGATTGGAACCCTCAGTGTTCGGCGGTCATAACCACAGATGCCAGCCCCTATGGTTGGAGGGCGCACATGGGGAATGTAAACTGCCAAGGTTCCTGGGAATCAGAGTTTCAAGCTAGATCCTCCAATTACAAAGAAACTCTTGCCGTTTTTAAGGCTCTTCAATACTTAGCCCCTTCTATCAGGAGAAAAGATGCAAAAATACTGTCTGATAATACCACTACAGTGTCCCTGATCAACTAGCAGATGTACAAGTCTAATGTCACTGTCTTTTCAGTTTCTCTCAGAGTCTCTGTTTCTCTGGCAGAGTCTCAACTAAGCTCAATATCAGCAGTTCACTTAAGAGGGGACCTAAACCTGAGAGCAGACTATCTCAGCAGACACCAGATTCGTCAAGGAGAATGGCAATTACATCCAGAAGTGTTCCGGAAGATCTCGGCCTTGTGGGGCAGACATCAAATAGATCTCTTCGCCACGAGAGTAAACAGACAAGTCAACAGATTCTACGCCCTATCTCCAGCAGACAGACCTCTAGCGGTGGACACTTTATCTCAAAGATGGTATTGGGACCTGGCGTATGCTTTCCCCCCGCTGGCGTTAGTTCCCAGGGTCATCAAGAAGATAAAAGAGGAAAAGGCAAAAGTCGTCCTGGTGGCTCCCTTCTGGCCTCGGAGGGCCTGGTTCTCCTGTCTGAGAGCCATGTTGCTGGGGGATCCCTGGGTCCTTCCGGAGCTTCCCAATTTGCTCTTACAGGGGCCGGTTTGTCATCCGGAGGCGCTCAATCTCCATTTGATGGCTTGGCTTTTGAGAGGTTGACCTTACGAGCCGTCATCGCCACCTTGCAAGCCAGCAGAAAAGACATTACATCCCAAATTTACGTCAGGATTTGGAGAAAATTTATTTCCTCAATCAATCTTGCCTCCTTTGACCTGGGAAAACCCAACCTAGCGGATATTTTGGACTTTCTGCAGAGAGGTATGGAAAAGGGGTTGAAAGTGGCCACACTCAAAGTTCATGTGTCAGCCTTAGGGGCTTTGTTTGGCCAGAAAATTGCGGATCATCCTTGGATCATCAAATTCGTAAAGTCAGTCAAGAGGCTTCAGTTATCCGTGCCTATAAGGTCTCCGTCTTGGGGCCTTTCAGTCGTTCTCCAATCCCTATGTGTAGATCCCTTTAAGCCTTTATCTGACATTCCTCTCAGGGTGCTGGCTCAGAAGTCTGCCCTGTTGGTTGCGGTGACATCGGCACATAGGGTATGGGAATTAGCAGCCTTATCTGTCAAAGAGCCCTATACTCAGGTCTTAGAAGACAGAATTATTTTTTAAGCCGGATTCAGCTTTTCTGCCCAAGGTGGTCTCCACCTTTAATATGTTCCAGGAGGTGGTGCTGCCCTCCTTCTGTGCTAATCCTTCTTCTGAGAAAGTAAGGCGGTTTCATATGTTGGATATACGGAGATGTGTTCTGGAATTCATAAACAGGACTAAGGACTTTAGAAAGTCTGACAGGCTCTTTGTTCAGGTGTCAGGGCCCAATAAAGGGGATAAAGTGAGAGGAGACACCATCTCTAGATGGATCAGGTAGGGCATTTCTACAGTTTATATTTCTGCAGGTTTGTCTCCGCCGGATAATCCCATTCAACTTGGGCGGTGGCTTTTTCCTGGGCAGAAAGGAGAGGTGCCTCCATTGATCAGATTTGTAGGGCGGCTACCTGGTCGTCTCCGCACACTTTTTTCCGTCACTATAGACTGGGCGTGGGTTCTCTTTCCTCCTTAGCTTTTGGCCGTAAGGTGCTTCAGGCTGTAGTCCCACTCTAGTTCTTCTCTGGTATTCTCTCTGGTGGCGCTGTCGTGACATAGGGGAAAGCCGGTAATTACTCATCGGTAATTCTATTTCCCTCAGGGTCACGACAGCACCATGGGGTTTCCCACTCTTTCTAGCTTGTTTATGCACAAGTGGTGTTCACAAAAGAAAAAAAAGTATACAGTTTTTGTCCTTGTTGATTAAGTTTTGTGTATGATTTCATGTGTTAACCAACTGGGAGGCTTCCTAGATCTCGGTAATTCACTGATGATTGGGAGGGAAGTACTTCCTTTTGTATTCTAGGTTTCCTGTCCCTAGGGGAGGAGTCCGTCTCTCTGGTGGTGCTGTCATGACTATGAGGGAAATAGAATTACCGGTGAGTAATTGCTGGCTTTCCTGTCACAACTGCTAGTATGGTGGGTACATTCTTTGTTCTCATTACAGGCAACATTAGCTTGTTAATTGGAATAGCCATGTATTCGTGTTTATGGTTCCCCAGGCCTGGTGAGCTTACACATTTCACTTAATCTACCACTAGAGTTAGACGGCATATGCCATCTTCTAACTTTTTGGGTCCTTTATAAAAATAAAAAAAAGCTGTGGCCTGGGGAATAAGTATAGGTGACGTATTTTGCTACCAGGAACAGTTGGTGTCCGAGCAGGGCCCTTGGCGAATGGTTGGAGTTCATTTAGGCCCTTCCATCAGATTCACCATTGTTGTTTCAGTATGCAGCTCTCAGGATTCAGACCTTCTCGTAATATGTTGGTCGACATAGGAGTAAATCGTTTCTGATTACCGGCCACTCTTTCAAACGCATCAACATTAGCTACCTCCAAGAATGACATGCCAGCGAACGAGACAAAGAGGTAAGGTACATAGAAGTCTCTGTGATATGTACGGTATATTCCGCACCTTCATCGTGAAGTGACTTTTGCGTTCAAAGTGGGTGTCGTAATGGTATGTATATATTTTGCTCTAAACTAAGGTCTGCTCTTTTTGGCCCCTTTAGGCTGCCCTACCGCAGCAGTTATGGCATAATTCTACTGCTTGTTGTAGATAGGGTTAGATAGGTTAGGTACACCTTTCTGATAGCCGATCTGACCACAAGTATTAAGCAAATATATTGCTGTATTTGTGGGAGGGGAGGCTGATTACAGGGCTATTTATATGCACCTGTGGGCCCAGGCTGGCTGATTACTAGGCTATTTATAGGCACCTGTGGGCCCAGGCTGACGCAGATTCAGCTGATTTCACCCACCCACCCACACCATCTTACAGTACCTTCATATTAGGGTGGCCCCCTTTAGGCTGCCCTACCGCAGCAGTTATGGCATAATTATACTGCTTGTTGTAGATAGGGTTAGATAGGTTAGGTACACCTTTCTGATAGCCGATCCGACCACAAATAAAATATAAAAGAGATCAAATTAAATTATTATTCCAAATCTACATATATATCAATTTTAAAAATATGTCCATTATTCAAAAAAGGTATCAAAATGAATAGTGCGTTTTTGTTGCGTTATTTGGCAAATGTAATTTTCCTTACCCAAAAGGTTAAAAAATAGAAGAACATATATTCACCTAATGCTGGATTATATAACATATATGATGTTTTTTTTTACTTTTTTCTTTCAGTTTTCACATACAGGTGACATCATTCATCAGAGATTAGATGCAAGTCCGCAGTTTAGGAGTCTCTATGTCCATATATGGAGTCAGTGCTTGAGAACACCAAGTGTATTTAAATCTAATTTAGTTTGTATTTCAGAAAAGTTTCTGCTGAGATTTGAACTCACAACCTTCTGCATTAGAGGCAAGCATCTTAACCACTGGGCTATACAACCGAAAGACAAAATGTGCTGGAAAAACCTCATAGTAGTCTCTGTATCAGCAATCATTCCTTCTATACAGGAATACTTACTACTTTAGAAGCTACTATGAGGTTTTTCCAGCACAGTTTATTCTTGTGTTGTAGAGCCCAGTGGTTAAGTTTCTTGCCTCTAATGCAAAATTGTGAGTTCAAATCCTGACAGTTACATTTCAGAAATAGAGATTCAATTTATATGTTTTTAATAATTGTAAAAAATGTATGGCACAAAATAAATGTTTAATTACTAATATATATATTTAGTAATATATATATAGCCCGAACTAGAGTCCTGACACCCTCCCCTCTTCAGAGCCGGGGGGTGCCTGGTTTAATGCTCTGGTTCTCCCATTGACTTCCATTGTGCTTGGGTGCTCTGTAGAGCACCCGAGCATCGGGAAGTGTCCTACTCAAGCACCAGAGCTCCCAAGCACTTTGGTGCTCCATCAACACTAATCAGCACATATACTTACCTGCAACCTAGCGAGTTCGTCATACAAACAACTCAGTACAATATCATCACCTTCAGCTGGTAACGTAGTACTTTGTGTCGCAATTATTTGCTATTGATAAGTAGTGATGAGCGGCAGGGGCAATATTCAGATTTGCAATATTTTGAATATTCGTATTTGAGATTATTCTATTGATTGTGAAAAATCGGCAATGTAATATTCGAGTAAGGCCTCATGCACATGACCGTTGTTTGATTCTGTGTCCGTTGTGTCATTTTTCGTGATTTTCTGCAGACCCATTTGTTTTCAATGGGTCCGTGGAAAACTCGGCAAATGCACCGTTTGTCCTCCGCGTCCGTGGTCCGTGATTCCAGTCCGTCAAAAAAATATAACCTGTCCTATAATTGTCCGTGAAAAACGGTTCATGGACCCATTCAAGTCAATAGGACCGTGAAAAAATGCAGATGGCCATCCGTGTGTCATCCGCGTTCCGCATCCGTTTTTTTTGCGGATCCCTTGGCAGGCACTTGGCAAAAATTGTCCGCCTGTCTTTTGGTGAAATATTTTGGGTCATGTCCGCTAAAAAAAATGGAAGACACACGGAAACACAACGGAAGCAAAAACTGACACGGATCACGGAACAACGGAACCCCATTTTGCGGACCACAAGAAAACACTGTCGTGTGCATGAGGCCTAATGTGAATATTCTAAAACACGAATATATAGCACTATAAAATATTCATAATTTTTTTAATTATAATTTAAACAGTCATTGGCCCAAAAGCAACTTAAGCAGGGAGGAATCATGACTTCAGATGGAATTAAAAATTACTAATATTCTCGAATTGAATTGACACACAACAAGTCAGTAATGACTCATTACTGATTTTCAATATTCTTCATTATTTAATATAGTTTATGTTATGCGAAAAATCTTCAGTTAATTATGAGCGTTAATCGAATCGCGTAAAGGCATTAAGCAACTTTCCTATTGGGTTGGCTTGGCTTGCTAGAATTGTTGAATATGTAGAATATAGCTCTATATTCGAAATTTATGAATATAGCGCTATATTCTACATATTCAACAATTCTACCAAGCCAACCCAATAGGAAAGTTGCTTAACGCCCTTATGTGAATCACTAAATGCGCATATTTAATTGAAGATGTTTCACATAACATAAACTTTATTAAATAATGAAGAATATTCTTATTCACCAGATATTGCAGCCTTCTCATATTGGCCCACAAGGAAGAAGCAGGCAGGTAATGGGTTCAGATGGAAAAAAAATTATGAATATTTATTTTTATGAATATATCACTATATTCAATATATTCACAAATTCTCGAAGTTGCAATATTCTCGATTAAAATTCGCTATTCTAATATTCACGCTCAACACTATTGATAAGAGAGCATCAGCTAATTATTCATGTGGAACTCCAAATCGGCACTGCATCTATCTGCTGTCAGAGCAATTATAAGCAATAGGAGAACTCTAATATTCTATATCACGCTCATGGATCACAATCAATTACATTATATCTAATATAAAGATGCCGAAAAAATAAGATGGATTACTCTGACATTATACTTTAACCATTTCATTAACAATTTGTGCATGTATTGTATTGTATATTGTATTGCCCTATGTATTGGTGGCAGATGAAGCGTTCAAGATGTCTGGAAACCTTATTAAACCATACTCTAGTCGTGGTTTGGATGTTACAAAAGTACTTTTAATTATCGATTGACCAGGACCAGAAGGATGGTGGAATGTACATTTGGCATTTTGGTATCAAAATGGCGTGTTTTTTCAAAACCAATCCAGTTAAAAATAGAAACCGTAGCTGAAGTAGTCAAATGTGGGGTTGTGCTTCATAATTTCTTCCGGAGTAATAGAACATATACCGGAGGACAGCGAGATGACAAGTATAACCACTTTTGGCCCGAGGTCTACTGTGGCAGTGGCAGCCATGCATGACTCTTTTGCCGCATATTTTTGCTCGGATGCCAGAAGGTTAGACTGGCAGGACCATTATATCTGAAATGTGAAAATCATTACCTATGTTATTTTACTATTCTGTATGTCTTGTTTTTTGGGGTTTTACTATTTTTTTATACTACTATTATGTTTAGTAAAGTTTTTTTTAAAATTATATTTGTGTTGTGTAATTTTCATGTTTAATTGAGTAAATAATTGTCCAGAAAGTATCCATGCGCAGGAGGAGCGACTCAGTAATAAGTTGCTCCCCAAGTGGTGGGAGAGGATGTCAGACCTTTATTGAACACCCTGTTTCATACCAGACTGTCCCAGCGCAGGAGAAGCGACTCAGTAATGAGTCGCTCCCCAAGCGGTGGGAGAGGATGCTAGGCCATTTTTTCCCCAAACTTACTGTACAAATAAAAAGAGCAGTGACATTAATTTTTCACTACCCCATCAAATAAATATATATTTTTTTTAAAACACACAAAAATAGATAATAACTATTTTTGTATACTACTATTATGTTTAGTAAAGTTTTGCTCCCCAAGTGGTGGGAGAGGATGTCAGGCCTTTATTGAACACCCTGTTTCATACCATACTGTCCCAGCGCAGGAGAAGCGACTCAGTAATGAGTCGCTCCCCAAGCGGTGGGAGAGGATGCTAGGCCATTTTTCCCCCAAACTTACTGTACAAATCAAAAGAGCAGTGACATTAATTTTTCACTACCCCATCAAATAAATACTTTTTTTTTTAAACGCACAAAAATATATAATAATAAAACAGAAATCAACAAATTTTGATAAGACTCCAGGTAGGTTCTGGGGTGGAGGGCAGTTCATGTGTGGGTCCTTCTCTGCCCTGTTGTGGTGTCAGGGTGGACATAGAAATCTGTGATGAGGCAAGGGAAACAGAGGGAGTATGTAAACGGGATGGTGGAACAGGAGAAGGAGTTGCCCAAGCCAGAGAAGAAGGAGTGGTGAAGGTTGTAGGTGGAAAATACTGAGGAGGAGAGGGAGAAAAGTGGTGATGAAAGGGTTCGGGTGTTTGAGAATGGGAACAGGGACGAGGAGGCTGGGATGGGGGTGTGGCAGGAGGTTGGAATGTGGGAAAGGTAGTTTAGGAAGAGGGAAAGGTAGTTTGGTGTGGGGGATAGGTCTGGGATGGGGGATAGGTCGGCGCTGGGAGGTGGGACGGGGCTGGGGGATTGGACGGGGCTGGGAGATAGGACAGGGCTGGGGGATAGGGTGTGGGGCGATGTTTAACTTGCCTCACCACATCATCCACCTTTTCTCTGACCTCGAACACCTGGTCAGACGTGAAATCTTCCACCAGGGGATTTAACGATAACCAATACGCATGCAGCTGCCCCTGGTTTGAAGTCTGCGCCACCTACTCCCGCAGAGCTCGCACCTCAGCTTCTAAGGCTGCAATGCGATTGGTTTGACTACACATGGTCTCGTAAACGAGCCCTGTGAGGTCTTCGTAATCCGTCTGGCGCTCCTACAGAAACTCTGGCAACGCATCAGAGCTTCAAAAAGGGGAGCCATGGTTGCCATGGTTGCGTCACCAGAGGGAACCACTAGGGGCCGATTTAATAGTTCCTGACCAGATGTTGTAACAGGAACAGAGGGACCCACGGTGAGCAGCTCTACAGGGACCGCCTCATGCTGGAGTTCACGAGGAAGTTCAGGTGCACAAGTACTGCATGTTTTTCTGAAAAAAAACAAAAAAATTAAAAATTAATAGCTATCACAAAACTTTGAATCCGAGAAGAACAAATAGACTAGATAGTACTTTTACAAAGTGCTCCAAATAACGTTTTTTAATTAAAAAAATGTAAAAGTAAAAATTTTTTTTATTAAAACTAAAAAAAAAATTACACACTATTATTACTAGCACTACTAGTACTAGCTAATATTTTTATTTTGCGGCACCTTGCGTTCGCACTATCAAGCCTGCTTTGCTCATCTCCCCCCCAAAAAATAATAATACTTTGGATGTGCCTAGGTACCGTCAAACTGGGAAGTACACATAGATTATTTTGAATGTGGTTAAAATAAAAATAAAAATTCTTACCTTCGCAGCTGAAGGGTTTGTCTTAGGAATCCTAGGGCAGCCGAATAGTGATATGCCTGCCTTCGGGTTCCTCCAGACCAACTCGGGTGGTTGACCTCCTCGTTAAACTCTTTCTTATAGCGGTCCCAGATCGACCGCCACGGCACCATGATTGACTGCCCTGTAAGAATTTTTTTTTTTAATAAAAAATAAAAAAATTTGGAATTGTTTCAACATGGTTTATTATCTGATTCTGCACAAACGCCAACATAAACATGTAGAATAAATACAAATATTACATATACTTACTACTGTCTTCCTGCTGAATTTCACCAAGGTCGTCCCAATTCGGTACAATCTGCGCACAGATCTCTTTCCAGAGGAGCCGGGTTGCATGATGGTCTGTGTGGCGGTGGTCAGTGTGGTCCCAGAGTGGAGTTCGTTCCTCCACTAGATGGATGAGCAGTTTGTTATCAATCCAGAAACCGCTGACATCCTCCTCATCCCTTCTGGCGGAGGCCCTAGAACCCTAAAAAAAGGAAAAAAGAAGATATTTAAATTAATGAACAAGTACATATTATGCGGTAAATTTGGAGTATTCTACAATGTTTTAAAACACTCACACGACCCCGACCGCCGCGTGCTCCCCGACGTCCTCTGCACGCGTCTTGACGACGTCTTGATGCAGCAGGAGGAGCAGACTGAAAATTTAAAAAAAAAAATTGTTTTACAATACGGGTATTTTGAATTATAATTAAAAAAAAAAATGCAAGTTACTGGTGGTGGTTGTCCACCCCGGACTTCACATCTACCGTTGGTTCAGTGCATGAAAGCCTTCATCCATAGATGAAGTCTTAAAAAAAAATAAAGAAATAATAAATGTCTAAATTATAAGCTCACAATATGCTATTATAGAAAAATTGCAAACTGGACATACCGTTTCCCCACAAACACGACAGCGTGAAGGAGAGGCTACACTTGAATTTGGAGACAAGCTGCCTATAGAAAGAAATTTAACATTTACTTTTTTTTTGCTTAAAAATATTACATCCCCACAAAAATAATATTTACTTGACATTTTTCAGGGATCAAAGAACAAAAATAGAGATTTTGAAACCTTTGACTCATACGTTGCTGAAAGTAAAAAATTAATAATTTTTTTTTAAGTTGCAGCCACATGCATACACTACTACTACTAACGTCCACCAACAACTGTAGTCCATGTACACAGCTACCAATGGCCTACAGGTGTGAAAACTAAATAATGGATGATAGTAGTAGTAGTAGCAGTAAGTACTACAACTTCAATATCCATTGGGCATAACCTCGAATGAACTTTGCAGGTGTAGCTTCTAGCTGGCTGGCCGGCTGCTCTGGCTGGTTCCATAGACTTGCTCGCGATGCTGACAAAAAAAAAGGGGATTATAATAATTAGACAACTACTATCATAAATATATTAATTTTTGTTACCTGTTTTGGTCGGTATTTGGATTTTGTCCTTTTCGGTCCTCACTTTTGACAGTGAACCAATTTTTTTTTTTTTTATGGTCAAAGAACTACATTATTAAATACAAAAAAATATCATTAGTATTTTTAATTTCTTTGATGTCACCCACATGCAGCCCCTGCTTTCTCATTGGGACTGCGATTGGGGTGACTACATGGTGGATGCTAGGGGTAGCAGTCCTTGGGACTATTACCCCTAGCATCTACCATGCGGTCACCCCAACTACAGTCCCAATGAGAAAGCAGGGGCTGCATGTGGGGTGACAGCATGGTGGATGCTAGGGGTAGCAGTCGTTGGGACTACTACCCCTATCATCCACTAGTTCTTACATACAGCTACTATGTCTAGTACATAGTAGCTGTTTATTCAAAGTTTGAGCCCCCCAAAAAAAATGAAAAACTCACTTGACAAATGGCCTCTGTTCTCTGGCGTCTCTTCCTCTCTTCTCCCGCACAGGCCGGACAGAAAAACGACAAACTTCAGGCCAAGCACCGCCTTCTTATATCCCCTGAGCATGAGCAGAACCGAAGTCCGGATCAGTTAAAACGACGCATGCGTCGAAACAACTGAAGCCTGTACGACGCATTCAGATTAATGCATTTCAATGGGCATTAAATACGGATCTGTCATTGTGTTTTGTCTTCAGGAATTTTGGACAGCGCAAAATCCGCAACATGATGGAAATTTTTCACCATTCAAAAAACGTGAGAGGACTGAATTGAAGACATCCTGATGCATCCTGAACGGATTGCTCTCCATTCAGAATGCATTGGGATAATCCTGATCAGTATATTCCCGTCTTAGAGCCACGACGATGAAGCTCTAGGATGGAAAGGAAAAACGCAGATGTGAAAGGGGCCTTAGATATCAACTATCTACACTATGTAGAATGTTGGACTAAACAACTGGTATGAGTAATTATATGAGTAATTGTAAGGTGTATGTTTTATGGTTTTATTAATAAATATATTTTTGCAATTCCACCCAGCTATCATATATTTGAGTGCCCCCTGAATACTTATATATCCTAATCTGGTATTTGGAGGCAGTTGACCATGGTTATCATAAATATTGAAAATGGGAAAGAAAGTTATAGAAGGTTGGTCCTAAAAGAAAACATAACTTGAATTGCACCAGAATGATGGCCATCATCTAGAAAATAGAGCAACAAAATAATATATTATTCTAGACTATAGTGTTTAATTAGTGGTAAAGAATATTGAATTAGTCAAGACAATTAACTACAGTTGCATGCATTAGGATTTGTACAGCCTTTCAATGAAGAAATCTTCTTTTTTTTATCTACAAGATGTGTGGAAGGAAGGAGAGAGATGAGTCAATGTCAAAGTTGTGTTTATGGCTACAATCTTATGAGGAAGGAAGAATACTGCATACATGTAATGTTAAATAAATTGTCCAGGATTTTTTTAAAAAGTTGCCTAAAATAATACAATTGGTATAAAATAAGAATTAAAAAAAAAAAAACATTATTCTACTGTAGATTTCCCCAGCACTCCAGGTCTGTCACTGCAGTGGTCACCCTTATCCAGTGAAGTGATATGAATAATCTAATGTGATTTCATTGAAATAATTTGGGGGAGTGGCAAAGAATTTGAAGGTTGAGTGATGGTTATTTTTCTGCTCTTAGGCATGACTCAACCCTTTTAAATATGACATCCAGTGACTGTATCAGGAAAATTACAAGATATGTTCCATAGGTGTATAATGGAAATGCAGTGTTAGAAAGGAAATCAGAGCGAAACTGCTAAAAGACCAGTGATCCACTTGTTTGTGCAGACACAATAGAAGAAACCTTGTTATAACTTTCTAGGACCTGGCAATATCACAGTTTAGCAGTTTATTGGTACAGTATGTGTGAAAAATAAAATCAATTGAAACTATAACAGGTAAAAATAAGAGTATGACGTTAGCATGGCTCAGTCTTTTCATCAAGATTTTTAATGAGCTAAACATTTCCTTAATTTTACATAAAAAGGCTAAATAATAGGGGTATTCTGGTTATATTAAGTGATTCTGTATCCACAGGATAGGGACTAAATAACAGATTAGTTTTGGGTTCTACCACTTGGACTCCCACCAATCATGAGAACACAAGCCCCTTACTCCATGGAGTGTAGAGTGGCTGGTCGGGAATATACGCATCCACTCCATTTATTTATATGGGAGTTCCATAGAAAGGTAAATACAATGCTTGGCTATCTACGGAATTCCCATAGAACTGAATGGAGTGGCTGCGCACATGTCCAACCAGCCGCTCTGTTCATATCGGAGGCAGAGGATAACTTAATAAAACCTTTAAAAAAATCCCTTTAATAAATGAAATACAATTATTTTCTTAATCTGGTGTTATAATTAAAATAAAAAAGGAAGGCTATTGGAGGTGTGGTAAGGTGCAAGGTACCGTGGTCGATGGCAGGTACGTGTCACCGAGGTGTCTGGCCTCGGTGAGGTAAGAGCCGGGTTTTCTTGCGTGTCAGCAGAAGCTAGTGCTGTTTTGACACATTGCTATTTAGTTTGGCTGCAAAGCCAATCCGGGCCGGCTCTTACTGGGAGTAGGCAAAGAGTTGGGTGGGTGCCTACTCCCCACGGTCCAGGCCGGGTTTTCCCGGGCCTTTATAACACATCCAGCAGCTGGGTGTGGGGGAGGTGATTGTCCTAGAGCTGCTGTTAGGCTGTGGAGTCATTTGAGTTTGGGAGTTCTGATCCATTATGTGCTATGTGGAGTTCCCTGGGCTGGAAGCCAGAGCCCAACAAGGAGGAGTGCAGATGGCCTGGAAACCTGACGTCAACTGTCTTGCGGCTGGACTGACAGCCAGGTGCGAACCTGCACCTAAAACCTCCCAGGTGACTGAAACCTGTACGGGACTGTTTTGTTTTGCCTTAATACTTCTGATGTGTGTGAATTAACACCAAGAGACTGTTTGTCATTTATTTTTGTGCAAGTGTGAATAAAACACTGTTGATTGCACATTCTGGACTCCCTGTTTTGCCTCTGTACTGCACCCGCACCGCTATCTACCAGAGCGACTCCCCACATTTGGTGTCGGATGCGGGCATGCGCAGTGAGGCTGGCGTGAACGCCGAAAATTTCCTATATTAGGCCGGCAAAGTTGCAGCCTGTGTTCCCTGACACAATGGAGGCGGTTGTAAAAGCCCTTGTGGAGGCTAACTTGCAGCAGCGGGAGGCCAACAAGCAGCAGCAGGAGACCAACCAGCTACTACTTCAGCAGGTGATGGCTTTACAAGCTGCAGGAGCGTCCCACCATGTCCATGATGCCCGGAAAGCGGTCCGTGCGGCGATCCCAAAAATGACCCCCTCGGACGACGTTGAGACATATCTGGCGGTCTTTTAAAAAGTAGCCGTGAGGGAGAAGCTACCCCGTGACCAGTGGGCTGAAGTGGTCGCTCCGTTCCTGGCATCCGGACCCCAGCAGGTTTTCTCTGATTTGGCAGATGACCAGGCTGCTGATTACCCCATGGTGAAGGGGGAGATCCTGGCCAGACTGGGGGTGAACGTGTTAGTCCGGGCTCAGCGGGTCCACCAGTGGGACTTTAAAACGGCTGAACCCACCAGGCCGCAGTATTATGAGTTGCTGCACAGGTTGCAAAAGTGGCTGCAGCCTGAGGTTCTAAGTCCGGCTGCTATGCTGGACCGTCTGCTGGCCGACATCTTTTGGAGGGCCCTGCCTTATCCCCTCCAGCACTGGGTCGGCCAGGCGTCTCCGGTATGTGCCCTGGAGATGGTCGACCTGGTGGAGCGTTACGAGGCCACAAGAAACCTGCAGGGGAGTCTTGCTGGGAAGGGGTCAGTCAAACCCCGGAGGCCTCCGCCCCAGTTCCGACGTCCGGCGACAGAGAGGCCTGCATGGAATGTACCCCCTGCGGATCCGCCTCCCGTGGTATGCTGGAGGTGTCAGGAGCCAGGCCACATCAGGGCCGACTGTCCGCATCGGGATGAGCCGATGGATGTGAACTACGGGGTCGCCACTCCCTGTATGCACGGAAGCTGTGCGCAACTGGCACCGCGTGAGGTGCAGGACAATAACCACCTGTGTCAGGTAGAGGTGGGAGATTCTCTGGCGGTGGCCCTGCTGGACTCCGGGAGTCTAGTCTCCCTGGTAAGGGCTGCCCTGGTACGGCCGGCGGAGTATACCGGCCGTAAAATCGGGTCCTGTGCATCCACGGAGACCTAAAAGACTACCCCACTGCACTAGTGACTTTGTCCACAGCGGCTGGTAAGTGGACCCACGAGGTGGCTGTCGCTACTAAACTCCCACATGAACTGATACTTGGGAGGGACTTCCCAGGTTTCCCGGCACTGTGGCCGGCGATAAAACTGTCTGATGGACCCGAGACAGGGGTAACCCTAGGAGAGTGGCCTGATACCACTGGAAGGCCAGAACCCTGGGAGCCCGAGTCTGAAGGGCCAGCGGTAGGGGTGACCACTGCTCCAGCGGTAGAGGGGAGACAACCCCACTGAGTGTAATGGTGGGAGACACGGAGGACTTGCCACCGGGACCTGAGTTGGCAGACCTCAATGTCTCCGGGGAAAATTTTGGGACCGCACAACACCGGGACCAAACCCTAACCAGGGCCTGGGAAAGTGTTGTAATAATTGATGGTAAACCCCAGAAACCTGGGGCTGAATTAATGTTTCCGCGATTCATTGTTCTTCAGGATATGTTGTATCGGGTGAACCAAATCTGAGGTGAGCCTGTTGAACAGTTGGTGGTGCCCACAGCGTATCGCAAGCTGGTCATGGAGCTTGCCCACCAACATGTTCTTGGGGACACCTGGGGTGGCAGAAAACGCAGGACCGCATACTGCAGCGGTTTTATTGGCCCAGTGTGTTCAAGGAGGTAGAAAATTATTGTAAGTCCTGTCCCACCTGTCAGATAAATAGCCCCCAGCCACATTTCCGTAGTCCTCTGGTACCTCTTCCAATTATTGAGGTCCCGTTTGAGCGAATCGCTATGGATCTAATTGGGCCTGTACCAAAGTCTGCCAGGGGCCACCAACACATTCTGGTAGTTCTCGACTATGCCACTCGATATCCGGAGGCGGTGCCTCTGCGACATACCTCAGCTAAGCTCATTGCCAAAGAGTTAATGGAAATGTTTTCCCGTGTGGGCCTGCCAAAAGAGGTTCTGACAGACCAAGGGACCCCTTTTATGTCCAAAGTTATGAGGGAACTGTGTAAATTGTTGCGCATAAAGCAATTGCGGACGTCCGTTTACCATCCGCAAACGGACGGTCTTGTCGAAAGGTTTAACCAAACTTTAAAAAATATGTTAAAAAGGGTGGTGTCTAGAGATGGGAAGGACTGGGATCTGCTTCTGCCCTATCTCATGTTCGCAGTGCGAGAGGTGCCCCAGGCCTCTACTGGGTTCTCGCCCTTCGAACTGCTTTATGGCAGACACCCTCGGGGCCTGTTGGATATCGCCAAGGAAGCGTGGGAACAACAGCCTGTCCCCCACAAAAGTGTCATTGAGTATGTCACCCAGATGCAGGAACGGATGGAGAGGGTGTTGCCGCTGGTCCGGGAGCATATGGAGGCAGCGCAACAAGCCCAGAGTAGGGTGTATAATCGTCAGGCTAGAGTGCGGGACTTCAATCCAGGAGATCGGGTTTTGGTTCTGGTACCCACCCTTGACAGCAAGTTCCTAGCTAGGTGGCAGGGCCCCTATGAGGTGATTGAGAAGGTAGGGAAGTAAATTACAAGGTACACCAGCCAGGGCGGCGCAAGCCGGAGCAGGTGTACCACGTGAATTTACTAAAGCCGTGGAAGGATAGGAACACGACCGACGACAACAGCCCCCGGCCAGGGCTTCTGGGTGAGAAGGGTCCAGCCCCACAGTTCGAGGCCTGCGAGCGGTAGCCACGGTAAAAATTGCAGACAGCCTGTCTTCCAAACAAGTTCAGGAAGTCAGGGAGTTCATCAGTCGGAACACGGATGTGTTCTCGGACCTCCCTGGCCGCACGTCTCTCATCCAACATGACATCGTCACTGAGCCTCAGGCCAAGATCCGGTTAAAACCATACCGGGTACCCGAGGCTCGGCGACGGGCCATCGCGGAGGAAGTGCAATTAATGTTGAAGCTTGATGTCATTGAGGAGTCGAAAAGTGAGTGGGCCAGTCCCATAGTTCTAATACCCAAGCCGGATGGGGCGTTGCGGTTCTGCAACGATTTTCGCAAGTTAAATGAAGTGTCCAAGTTCGATGCGTATCCCATGCCCCGGGTAGACGAGCTTGTTGAGAATTTAGGGCAAGCCCGTTATTTTTCTGTGCTAGACCTCACTAAAGGATACTGGCAAGTACCCTTAACGGAGCGGCCAAGGAAAAACGCTTTTGTTACCCGCAGGGCCTGTATCATTACAAGGTGTTACCCTTTGGCCTGCATGGCGCCCCGCCACCTTCCAAAGGTTAATGGATATAGTACTGCGACCTCATCGTCGGTGCAGCTTCGGCCTACTTAGATGATGTAATCATCCACAGCACCGACTGGGAAAGCCATTTGCCCAAAGTGCAGGCGGTAGTGGATGGCCTGAGGAAAGCTGGTCTAACCGCCAATCCAAAGAAGTGTGCGATTGGGTTGGAAGAGACCAAATACCTGGGATATGTAATTGGGCGGGAGTCATCAAGCCGCAGGTAACTAAAGTAGAAGCCATACGTAACTGGCCCCGACCGGTCACTGCCAGGCAGGTAAAGTCCTTCTTGGGAATTGTAGGGTACTACATGCGGTTTGTGCCCCACTTTGCCACAATAGCAGCGCCGTTGACAGACCTGTTGAAGGGGCGAAGGTCTGGGAAGGTTAGCTGGAGTGAGAAGGCGGAGGAGGCTTTCTCTGCTCTGAAGTCGGCCCTGTGTGGGTCCCCGGTTTTGGTGACGCCCGACTTCAAGAGAGAATTTGTGGTACAGACCGATGCCTCTGAAGTGGGCCTCGGGGCTGTACTCTCTCAGGAAATCAATGGGGAGGAGCATCCCGTGGTTTTCCTGAGTCGCAAACTCACCCCAGCCGAGACCAGGTACAGTATAGTGGAGAGAGAGTGCCTGGCCATCAAGTGGGCACTAGAGTCTCTCCGCTATTATCTGCTAGGGAGAAAGTTCCGTCTGGTGACCGACCATTCCCCTCTAAAGTGGATGTGCCAGGCGAAAGACAGGAATGCTCGGGTCACCAGATGGTTCTTGTCTCTGCAGAATTTCAAGTTTTCGGTAGAACACAGGGCAGGCCGCTTGCAGGGTAACGCAGATGCCCTGTCCCGCGTCCACTGCCTCACTTGTGTTCACCCCCTCAGGGTTGAACAAAGGGGGGTATGTGGTAGGTGCAGGTACCGTGGTCGATGGCAGGTACGTGTCACCGAGGTTCCTGGCCTCGGTGAGGTAAGAGCCGGGTTTTCTTGCGTGTCAGCAGCAGCTAGTGCTGTTTTGACACATTGCTATTTAGTTTGGCTGCAAAGCCAATCCGGGCCGGCTCTTACTGGGAGTAGGCAAAGAGTTGGGTGGGTGCCTACTCCCCACGGTCCAGGCCGGGTTTTCCCGGGCCTTTATAACACAGCCAGCAGCTGGGTGTGGGGGAGGTGATTGTCCTAGAGCTGCTGTTAGGCTGTGGAGTCATTTGAGTTTGGGAGTTCTAATCCATTCTGTGCTATGTGGAGTTCCCTGGGCTGGAAGCCAGAGCCCAACAAGGAGGAGTGCAGACGGCCTGGAAACCTGACGTCGACTGTCTTGCGGCTGGACTGACAGCCAGGTGCGAACCTGCACCTAAAACCTCCCAGGTGACTGAAACCTGTACGGGACTGTTTTGTTTTGCCTTAATACTTCTGATGTGTGTGAATTAACACCTGTTTGTCATTTAATTTTGTGCAAGTGTGAATAAAACACTGTTGATTGCACATTCTGGACTCCCTGTTTTGCCTCTGTACTGCACCCGCACCGCTATCTACCAGAGCGACTCCCCACAGAGGGCAGATTTTCCCAGAATGGTTATCAGGCACCATGAGAAATTTGAAGAGACCCTGAGGTAACCCCTACAGTGAAAAGCCCCAAAAGTAACTCCATTATGTAAACTACAACCCTCAAGTGAGGGGTAACAGGACAAAAAGTCCCACAAATTTTGTGACATTATTTTTTTGGTGACTACGACAATACCCCTTATTTGGCTATAAACTGCTGTTTGGGCACACGGCAGTGTTCAGAAGAGAAAGACCACAATGTGCATTTGAGGCCTAGTACTGGAAAGTACTGCAAACATCAATGTACTGCAGATGGTGCAAAGTAAAAATTGCAATTTTTCCACAGAAATGCCATTTCAATGCCCAATATGTTGTGTCCAATGTGTGTCAGTGTAAAAAGTCAGTCCTATTGTTATTATGCTGTGTTTCCTAGTTTTAGAAAAACCCCAATACGTGGCCCTATTTGTTTGCCTGAACATATGAGAGAGCTCAGGAGTAAAAGAGACCGATGCCCATTGTGGTGATTTACACAGCTTGTGCTGACAACTGTAGAGGCTCTTGAGTGAAATATTAAATGGAACCCCTGAGAAGTGACCCAATTTTAGAAACTACACCCATCAAGGTGCCTCTATAGTGGAAACTCCCAATAAGTGACCACGTTTTGGAAACTACACCCCTCAATTTAGTCATCATGTGGAGGAGTGAACATTTTGATACCATGGGTATTTTGCAGAAATTAATAAGCAGGGGACTTTGTAAAATGAAAATTTCAATTTTTCCACAGATATACAGTAGCATTACAGTGCCTAATATGCTGTGCCCATCTTGTGCCGTCTGGGACTCACATGACACCCCTTAGATTGTTAGGTGGGTTCTACAGGGTACATAAATTCCATAAAGTGGATGTAAACTTTGTTTTGCGCACACTGTAGGGTTCAGAAGGGAAAGACCACCTTTTGGCTTTCGCTACACATATTTTGAAGGATTCGTTTAAGGGTGCTATGTTGCTTTTGATAAGCCTCTGGGTACCAGTACAACTATTTTCAGAGAACCATACGTTTTTGTTTGTTTGTTTTTTTCCTCTTGAGGAAGCTGTTTGAGGGCTTAATTTTTGTGGAATGAGTTGCCATTATTATTGGTTCTTTTTTGGAGTACTGTCAGGAAAACGGGGATGTCATCTTTCCCCGGGGTCGGAGAGTACAGCGTAGGGTACGAACCTCCCATCAGCCTGGCAGATCCACAGACTTCCCAGCCGCTAATGCGCTCATCACTGTTCTCCCTCAAGCTGACCTATCAGAGCCTGACAAGTACATACAACTTTATTTCACTTTTTGGGAAGCAGGTTAACGAAAAGTCAGCAATTCTGCCTTTGGCTTTTATGGATTTTGTTATTGTGGTGTACACAATGTTATGGCTGATTGTTAGTAAGATTACAGAGATACTAATTTTATATAGTTTTTCCCATTTTGCTACTTTTGCTAGCATTTTTATTTTTAATTGTTTTTATATTTCCAATTATTATTTCTGTCTTCATTGGTAATGGTTGTTCAGTTTATTGGGCTACCGCACAGCCATTCGCAATGAAGACAGAAGAACTAATGTGGTTGTAATTAGTTAATATAATACAGCTGTGGATCATATGGCTGCACAGTACTCAGCTAATGGCAGCCACAATTCAAGAGCAGCACAACTTCTCTATGTTGCCATACCCTTAGAACCTTTGGTGGTGCTGGTAGTGCTGAGGTGTGATATGGGTGCTTAAATGTATCTACATGACGTATCTGATAATAGCCCTACATTTGTAGCAAGACTGTGAGAGATCAATGATGAGTTTTATTCTCCATTCTTGTTTCTCAAGATGACTTGTTTCTTCCAGGTTTTGTTAACATGAAAATGTACATTTACCCTTTTGTTACTGTCAACCAGGGGTGGACTGAGCAGTCGGGCACTTTGGATGGTCATCTGTATCGCCGTCCTCAGGACAGCGATACAGATGGCTGTGCTGTGGGGCAGGAGAGGGAGAGGCATCTCCCTTCCCTATTCCTCTGATAGGCTGCCAGCATAAGGCCCGCAGCCTATCAGAAGCCAGTGCAAGTGGCGCAATGACCTCATCGCACCGCCTGAGCCATACAGCGCGGGACACAGGTCGGAAGAGGCCTGCATCGCAGCGGAGGTAAGTAAAAGTGTTTTTTTTTTTTTTATACTGGACTATCTGTTACTGGCACATGGGGGGGGAGAGGCACTTGTTACTGGCTGGCACATTGGGGGGGAGGCACTTGTTACTAGCATATGGGGGGAGGCACTTGTTACTGGCACATAGTGGAGGAGAGAGGCACTTGTTACTGGCATGGGGGATCACTTGTTACTGGCACATAAGGGGAAGAGAGGCACTTTTTACTGGCACATGGGGGGGAGAGAGGCACTTGTTACTGGCATATGGGAGGGGCATGAATAGGCACTTGTTACTGGCAAATGGGGGGAAGAGAGGCACTTGTTACTGGCATATGGAGGGAGAGAGGCACTTGGTACTGGCACATGAGGGGCATGGAGAGGCACTTGTTACTGGCATATGGGGGGGATAGAGGCACTTGTTACTGGCACATGGGGAGAGAGGCACTTGTTACTGGCACATGGGGGGAAGAGAGGCACTTGTTACTGGCACATGGGGGAACATAGGCACTTGTTATTGGCACATGGGGGTAGAGGCACTTGTTACTGGCATATAGGGGGGCAAGATAGGCACTTATTACTGGCACATGGGGAGAGGCACTTGTTACTTGCACATGGGGGGAATAGAGGCACTTGTTACTGGCACATGGGGGCATGGATAGGCACTTGTTACTGGCACATTATTATGGGGCACTATGGGGGCTTCTACTGAGGCCACAAAGAAGGGGTATTTTATATGGGGACTCTGTGTGGTACTAGTATTATCAGGGGTATTATCTGTTTCTGCAGTATAGTATTGGGGAGCACAGCGGCACAGTATTGAGGGAAGTAGGATGATTTTTCCAGAAGATGGGAGGATGATGGAAAAGTAGCAAACTAAGATTTTTTTTTTGTTTGTTGTCAAACTGCAGAGGCAGAAAATGGCGACAAAATGGTGGCCTGAATGGTGAAGGTCTGAAAGGAGAAGACGAGGACAGAGAACATCTACATCAAAGGAGATGTCACTGGATTTAAGAGGTATGGGGCGCTGTATTTCTGTAGTGGTGGGATCAGGGGCTTAACGATCGCGGTGTGACCGCGATCGGGGGTGGAGGTGGTATATGGGTGTAGCTGAAGAAGGAACATGGACGTGGCTGGAGGTGGAACATGGGTGGGGCCTGGAAGGGGGCCCCTGATTTATTTTGCCCGGGGTCCCTGAGGGTTCTCAGTCCACCCCTGCTGTCAACATTTTCTCTATGAGACAGTTTTTAAAAACTGATTATATACTTTGATAATAATGTTTTAAAAAGCATTATCCTAATGCAACATTTAAAATGAATGGATTACTTTTGGATAGTCACATTGATTTATACTTTGTTTGCTAAATTCTTTTGATCTAATACTTAATGTGGATGAAGGAAAACTGGTATCTGATATTTTTTTCATTTGCTGAAATCATAATTACTTTTGCCCGTTTTATTCTGCCTGTCAGATCAAACTTGTTAAAAGTCAGAACAGAAACTTGTTAATTTATTTATTTTTTATTTGAAACAATGCTAATTAGAATTGTTTTATTTTATATCTAATTGGTCCGGGTTTTCACTTAAGTATGTCATTCTACTGTCATTAAATTTAGTACAGATGAAGGATGTGTGGGCAATGAACTACATCAAACATCATTCCCTTATAAAGTATTCAGAATTTAAATAAACCATACATGTTTAATATCTTTTCCCCCATATATAGCTGTCTATTGCAGTTACCAATATGGTTCATCTTTTACATGAAAAGGCCTCAGAAACCAATAACATTGCAATTACTGTCCTTTTGTAAATCATAGCCAAATGTTTTATTAAAGTTATTTTAGAATACTTAATTGAACTAACTGAAGTAAAGGAACTAAAAACGTAAACAAATTAAGTATGAAGAAAATATCCATGCCAGTTATATCTGAGGGACCAGTGAGGAGTGGAGAGAATTAGGTAAATATTGAAGTTGATGTTAGACAAATTCCATTCTTGGTTCGGAGCATGATCAGAACATTCAGGACTTAAATGGAAATTGTTAAAATGCAACACCTGGAGCAGACTCTTTCAGAGTTGATACCTCTAATGGTTAGCATTGTGGACTTTAGCTAATTTAACACTCTGTGAGTGGATGGACCTTCTTTCTTTAGTCTCTCTTGGTAACTTAACTCTTAAGAATTGCTTTTTTCTGTAGTGTTAAAATTATATTCCAATCTTACCATTTATAACATATCCACAGGAAATAAATATTTAATAGATTTAGGTACCAACCCTATAACCTGTATCTTTCTCCAGATTTCCCAGCCATTGTCATACCTGAAGAGGTGGCCACTGGATGCCAAATCCAGGTAGAGAATGAATAGAGAGGTAATTGTGCATGTGTGTGGTTCTAGAGCTTCATTTTTATGGGAGTGAATGGCTATTTTCAATCATGAAAGGACCACTCACATGTTCTCTCCATTCATGTTCTACCTGGATACAGTGGCCAGTATTGCCTGACGAGATGAGACACGGACTGGAAGACCACTGTTCAAAATATAGATATGGTTCCGATGACTCAGCAAAGACATTGTATCTAAATGCATGCTTACACAACCTTGGATAAGCTATTGTTTGATCACATGCTACGCTGGGTACATTAGTACTTATTGCCTTGCCCTTGCCTTTGGTTTGATTTGATACCCTGAGAACCAGGAGAATTACAAATGACATCATTTTTAACTCCATGTGCTTGCTGTACAAGAAATGGTGATTCCCAGTGCTAATTAATATATTTGTTTCTTTTTCTAGTAAGTCCATCGCATTTGGTAAGGATCATTGTCGCCTCCCTTCACATCCAATTCCATTTTTTTTCCTCATCAGAAGCCATTTTCCAGGTAATGCTTCATCTTCTATCCTCCACTTCACCACCTAGGTCAAAATCAATTAGATAGCATCACCCTTTGTCTTCCCTGGAATATTAAATGATTAGAACCATTAATACTTCTACCACTGCCTTAGGCATTGTCAATCTTACTTTTGGAAATTACATTAATCATACCAGCTAGACTACTACTCTTCGTTTATCTCTTTCAAGTTGTTGATGTTTGAAAATATTGTAATTGTCACATATTTACAAGACATTGGTGTCTTTCTTGGTATTTTGGTAAATTATTGGTTCTCTTGTCATAATATCACTTCCTACCATTGGCATAAGCAGCTATATATACTACACTGATGCACAGAAACATATGCATTTGCAAGGTCCTTTATATTAAAGTCATCTTCAGGATAAAGGAAAAATGACAGAATAAGGCAGTATTTGGTCTTTGCTTAAGAAAAAAAAGATACTCCCTGAGTTTCTTAGAAAGGTAAAAATTACCCAGGATGTCATATATTGAAAAGATGTCAACTGCTTTATAGTGAAGATCTAGTACATGCAGTGGATTTGTAGTGCTTTCAGTTATATAGGATAACCAAGATAATTTAAACACTTAAAGAGGTTGGGCAGCGCAAGTATATTGATGAGTTATCCTCAGAATAGATCATCAATATCAGATGGGTGGGGGCCCGACACCAGACGTCCCCTGCAGATCACCTGTTTGAATAGGCTATAGTGCTCATGTTAGTACTGCGGCCTCTTTACTGTTTTCCCATGACCAATGTAAAGTACATGACAACTTCTTTCTAACAAAGCAAGAACCAGCCCTGTACCTCACAAGCAACCAGAGATCTCCACATTCATTGCTCTGCTAGATTTATATCAAGCTGAAAGTTCAAGGGAAGTGTCTTTTCTGCTGCAGCTGAGGGGGCGTGTTTCAACTCTCCCTATCACAGGTCAGGAGGCAGATGAAGGGTGAAACTGAGTATATGCGGCCTTGTCAGTGAGCACGTCAAAGAAATAAGAAAAAAAACTGCAGGTGGCACTATACGGATATATTTTATTGAATAACTCAGTAGGTATGCTAAATTTTACATTTCATGCAATTACAAAAGTATTCAGAACCAGGTGATGATTTAAAATCTAGATTATTTTTTTGTGGGACAACAGTTCTGGCCAGTTTTTAGTGCTGATTTTGGAACATTTCTGCTTTTAAATGAGCTCTAAATATGCCTCAAAACAGCATCCCATTCTTTTCAATGGAAAGCGGTGTTTTTTTTTTTTTCGTTTGGAAAAAGAAGCTTGGCAAAAAGAAGCAGCATGCCCTTTCTTGAGGCAAAATCCATATTGAATCTCTCTTTGAAATGAGATGGAAGCATAAAGGTACTTTCACACTTGCGTTGTTTGATTCCTGAACTGCCTGCCTGATTAGGCAAACTGTACGCAAACCCATGTCATTTTAGACTGATCAGGATCCTAATCAGTCAGAAAAATGCATTGGAATACCTTGATCCATTTTTTCCGGTGTCATCCTGAAAAACGTATCCGGTATTTATTATTTTCACATTTTTTAAGGTCTCCACATGCGCAGACCAGAAGACCGGATCTGTCATGGCGGTAATTTTAATGCCAGATCTGGCACTAATACATTTCAATGGAAATTAATGCCAGATCCGGCATTCCGGCAAGTATTCCAGAATTTAGGCTGGAGATAAAACTGCAGCATGCTGCGGTATTTTCTCCATCCAAAAACCGTACAGTGACTCAGCTGAAGACATCCTGATGCATACTGAACAGATTTCTCTCCATTCAGAATGCATTAGGATTAAACTGATCCTAGGGCAGGACAGATCCTAGGACAGAACTCAATGTCGGAAAAGTTTACCGCAAGTGTGAAAGTACCCTTAATAAAAAGTTCCATGTAAGTCCATAAATTATTTGCACATTTTCCATGCATTTTATGGCACAGGGTCTCAAGCTAAAAATGCAGCTTTGTATTGAAGTAAACACCCATTGGTTAAAAAAGATGAGTCAAAAAAGCACATTGAAAATGCGTCAAAAACTGCACAAAAAATGTGAAAAAAGCACTGGAAGAACAAAAACAAAACATTTTTTCAGACTGTTTTCAAAATCTCTCTTGTAAACATAAGGATTTGTTTTCCTGTTTCCAGGTATTCTTTCTCAAACTATACATACTGTATATAGCATCTAAAATAACTGGATAATCAATATTATTTTGGTATATTATTCAGTAGTCAAACAATAAAATGCAGTGAAATAATGTTAGCAGCAAATGTTGGTGCCCTACTTTAAGTTAATGTTTCCTATTCAGAGTCTTTTAGTTTTGCTAAGAGCAGTTATTTTGTGATATATCTAGAGAGGCTTTTGATGAATACATTATTGATAAAAGATATTATACATTCTTTCTGTAAATGTCCTTTCACTGGGCAATGTGTTAAATGGCCTGTATCATTTTTCTTCCATTTTTGATGATTTGTGTTCGTCCATCTTTCCATTATTAAGCAGGCTAGATATTTTGAAATCTTGAAGTGTTTCTATTCTGATTACCTTCTTACCATTCTGAAAAGATCTCTTTCTAATCTTCAAAGAGATTAAGAAGCTGAACTGAAATCAGAGAGGATGAACAAGTAAGAAAGCATTGTTCAGCATCTTAAGTACATAGGACATTACACAAAAGGAAAAAAAGTTTCTTCAGTGATGACTAATATAAACGCTTGAAATACTGTATTTTTCAAATGCCAAAAAGATTTATATAGGTATATAGCCATGTGTTGATAAAGTGTATCAGAAGTAAACTGCAACCCCCCCCCCCAAAAAAAAAAAAAAAAAAAAAAAAACAGGCCTTGTGGCAATTAATTTGGTCATAAAAAAACAGAAAAAAATACTTTGACCACCAGATGTTGACTGTAGAGCAAACATTAAATGCACTAGCACTACAAACAGGACAGGTTTGTTTATGGTGTTTTTAATCATTTTTAGTGCATTTTTGTGGATTCATAGCATTATTTTTAAATACTCTGTTCTAGCTATATTGTTTTTTGGGGGAATTTTTCCATAGGCTTCTCTACAGGAAAAAAACACCTACAACAAAGCATGTCAAAAATGTGTGTATAATAAATGCAGCTGAAAAAAATGATTCAAAGAAACGCATAAATGCAAAATCATATTTTTTTGACAAGCCCAACCAAAAAAGTAACAAAACGGGCATCTGAAGGAATCCTTACATATGCTGGCAATTTTAGTTTGTTGTTGTTACAATTTTTGTAAAAAGAACTTTTTCAAATACAGCAGCTTCACAAAAAAACAACAACTAACTGTCATTTTGCCAGACGGTTCAACAAAGCATGTATTTAAAAAAGTGACAGTTATGTCTCAGTAGCAGTCACTGATGGCACTTTAGCAAAAATTGAACTGAACAGAAAACTGCTAATATTTCTGTAAACAGAACTGATTCACATGTCTATGACCAGTTCAATGGACATGCTCTTTAGAAAGAATCTGTCACCACAATTTTTGAGCATTTTTTGCAGTACTATATAAGTAGTCCTGCATAGAAGGAGTCCAGATTGCTATTTTTTTTTATATTTCTACTACCCTAGTTCCCTCACTGTCATTGCTCAAAGCTTAGTTGAAGCGTATGTGCACAGCAAGCAGTCTGTACTGTATTACAGTGCTGCTTTGAGTGCTGACAGTGGGGCAATGAGGAGGGCAGTAAGAAAAATAAATAGTGACTCTTTATTTGCATTGCTACTCATGTATTACTCCATATAATAATATTGTGAATACAGGTTTCCTTTAAAACATTCTCATGGCTGCTTCATAATTATGTTGTCATTGTTCGTTTTACTGATATGAATAAAGGGACACATTTATTAAGACTGGCGTTTTAGACGCCGGTCTTAATAAAGCCCTAAACTGGCGGTGATGGAAGTTATGAAGAAGTGCTGGCCTCTCCATAACTTCAGTGCATCCAGCGGGAGTTATAAATGTTAGACAGCTTCCTAGCTGTCTTACATTTAGACCATTTTCTACACCTAAAACAGGCATAGAAAATAGTAAATTTTAGACGTGGCATGAGCAGGGCAAATTGCCGATAGCTGCACAACTAAAGGTTGCACCACTATCTGCGCCAGAAATATGCCTATGGCTTCTTTTACACTGACATTAGGAATAATTATACAAAGAATGTTTTTACTGGATCTTCGCTGCCTCTTTTTCTTGAAAGAAGTATTCTAAAAGGAGAACTGCACAATGTTCTTCCCGCGATAACTTGAGCACAGTTCACACAATGCTCTCGGTCAATCACTGTGCTTCAGCTCCTAATCTTCTTTCAAATTGAACCCCTACCAGAGTTTCACTCAAAGACACAAAAAATAAATTGTGAATAAAAAATAGTGAAGTACCACTTGGTTAAAAGCCATGCAATTTATGATAGTCACACATAATAAAATTACATACACATGATAGTAAAGCCATTACAACACAGCTTTACACTCACGCCTAAGTTCGTCCGACCCAGACCTGGCATAACTGTCCCATCTGGCTTTAATTATTTAAATACTGCCCCCTTTCCTCACACAATACTTATGAATAGTGTTAAGTGAATTGAAGTGAAAGGAATTGAAATTCAGGAAATTTTGATTTGCAACAAATCCAAATTTTCTTGCTTTTCCTTAAAATGGCGGCTACGTATCTCACAAAGTGAAAGTAATAAGCCCAGTAATGACATAGGACTCATAATGCAGTGCAGCCAGCCAATCAGCAGATAAGCTCAATAAAAGCCTCATGCCAAGTGGTTGTCACAATTTCTCTGTGTACTGAACATAAGGAGAGACGTGGCAAGTGCTAGGGACAGTGTTTTAGCAAGTTTTTAATTGTAGAATATTGGATAGAGACAGTGCAGGGACAGTGTAGGGAGATCATAGGGAGAGTTTTTAGATACTGTAGGGATAGCATAGGTAGAACAAAGGGAGACTGCATGATGAGTGGAATAGCCCTGTGCATCTTTTTTACCTGCTGAGCCATTCATGCTTTAGAGGCATTCCGTTATTCATTCCGTCATAATAGAAGTCTATGGCCTGCATAACGGATCAGTCCCATTTCCATTATTCAGGAGAGGACTCCAGCATAACGGAAACCATACGGATCAATTATGCAGGCCTTAGACTTCTATGGCAGAATGAATAACGGAATGCCTCTAAAAAAATTCTGTTATGCATTTTATAATGGAATTGCGTTATGGTCCGTGGTATCGGAATCCATAACGCAATTCAGATTATACCACAACCCCAACTCGAATTTCAAAATATGAAATTTGCTCATCCCTAATTGTTACCTATAGCAACCACTGTAAATGGTGTAAAATAAGATAAGAATCCTGGCTCACCTGCATTATATGTTACTTCTAAGAGCCCATTCACAGGATCATATGGTAGCCGTTACCATGTTGCGGACTGCAAATAGCTGTCTTCAATATTTACAGGCACCAGCTGTGTGAATCCTATTTTACGGGTGCAGACCCGTTGATTTGAATGGGTCTACAATCCACAAAATACGCCAAAAGATATGACATATCCTATGTTTTGCCATATATTGTACATAAATGAGCAATTCAAGTTATTGCATCTCCATCCGTGACATGCAGTTTACAGGTATGGTAACTGTGTTTTGAGTACCACTACTTAGGTTTCACAATACGGGCACCACAGCCATAAGTTTGTCTGAATAGGCCCTTAGGCTCACATCACAAGTTTGACATCCATTTAACCCCACTCAAAAGGAGACCAAACACAAAATAAATGTCTGTAAAATAGCAGTTCGTATCCTTCATTTCTGCAATGAGACAGGAAGATCTTCTGCCTGTGTGAGCTAGGAGATCATCATGTGACTGTGCTTGTATGCAAGGTTAGGTTGTGCAGAGTAAGCACTGCAGTGCAGGGGGAGTGGAAGGGCAGACTATTCACTCCCACAAATATTCATGATGAAAAGCTTATTCATTGTTGTTACACGCCCACAGCTTTGCTGCAGCATGTAAACAAAGCATGAATAAGAGAACTCTGCAAAGGTGTAAGTATGTTTTTCTTTAACCCCTAAACCCCTTAAGGATGCGGCCCTATTTCACCTTAAGGACCAGGTCATTTTTTGAAAATCTGACCAGTGTCACTTTATGTGGTGATAACTTTAAAACACTTTTACTTATCCTGGCCATTCTGATTTGCAATTTTCCAAGTTTTAATTTATCTATATCTATAATACATAGTGATACTGCCAAAAACAGTTGTTAATTTACATTCCCCATATACCTACTTCATGTATGAATCATTTTGGGAATGCCATTTTATTTTTGGGGACGTTACAAGGCTTAGAAGTTTAGAAGCAAATCTTGAAAATTTTCATAAATTTTCAAAACCAACTTTTAGTTACCAGTTCAGGTTAGAAATCAGTTTGTGAGGCTTACATAATAGAAACCACCCAAAAATGACCCCATTCTAGAAACTACACCCCTCAAGGTTTTTAAAACTGATTTTACAAACTGTGTTAACCCTTTAGGTGTTCCACAAGAATTAATGGCAAATAGAGATATTCGAATTTCAGATTTTCGATTTTTTGGCAAATTTTCCATTTTAATCCATTTTTTCCAGTAACAAAGCAAGAGTTAACAACCAAACAAAACTCAATATTTAGAAGGAAATATGGTGGCTCTCCTGTATGGACAATATGCAAGGTGCACGTGTCTGAACGGACTCACCCTAGTCAGAAGAGGCAGGCATATATTTTCCTATCCCCATTTAATTCTTACCTTTTTATCCAATTTTTCACTACTATTCCCCCATCCCTGTACATTGGGAGTGACCAATATTGAAATACGTTTTTTTTAATCATTACTACTACTAAAATAAATATAGTTCTTTTTCAACATACCTATACTATCCATGTCTTTTGTTGATATCTGCTGGTGACCTGATATAGAGTGCCTGTCTTCCTAGTTTCCCAAAACTCAATATTTATTGCCCTCATTCTGTAGTTTGCAGAAACACCCCATGTGTGGTCCTAAACTGCTGTATGGCCAAACGGCAGGGATCAGAAGGAAAGGAAAGCCATATGGTTTTTGGAAGCCAGATTTTACTGGACTGGTTTTTAGACACCATGTCCCATTTGAAGCCCCCCTGATGCAGCCCTAGAATAGAAACTCCAAAAAAGTGACCCCATTTTGAAAACTACAGGATAAGGTGGCAGTTTTGTTGGTACTATTTTAGGGTAAATGTGATTTTGGTTCCTCTATATTACACTTTTTTGAGGCAAGGTAACAAAAATAGAAATTCTGAAATTTCACCTCATTTGCCAATAACCCTTGTGAAACACCCAAAGGGTTAACAAAGTTTGTAAATTCAGTTTTGAATACCTTGAGGGGTGTACTTTCTTAGATGTGGTCACGTTTATGGATTTTCTACTCTAGGCGTGCACCAGGGGGGCGTCAAATTGGACATCGTGTCAAAAAACCAGTCCAGCAAAATCCGCCTTCCAAAAACCATATGGCGTTCCTTTCCTTCTACGCCCTTCCGTGTGCCCGAACAGTAGTTTATGACCACATATAGGGTGTTTAGGCATACTACAGAATCAGGGCAATAAATATCGAGTTTTGTTTGGCTGTTAACCCTTGCTTAGTTACTGGAAAAATTAATTAAAATGGAAACTTTGAAAAAAAAAGTAGCTGTTTTGGGACCGTTTTTCTATTTTGTTATTTACATAGTTGATATGACAGGTTAGATCGTGTGCTATTTCTATAGAGCAGGTTGTTACGGATGTGACAATACCAAATAAAACTACTTTTTGGGAATTTTTGTTTCAGTTTTTCATAATAAAGCATTTGTGAAAAAATTATTTTTTAGTGTCTCCCCATTCTAAAAGCCATATTTTTTTTAATTTTTGAGCGACAGTCTTATGTAGGGGCTCATTTTTTGCGGGATGAGATGGCGCTTTGATTGGCTCTATATTGGAGTGCATATGACATTTTGGTCGCTTGCTATTACACTTTTTGTGATGTAAGGTGACAAAAATGGCTTTTCACAATGTATTTATATATATATATATATATATATATATATATTTTTTTTTTTTGCTGTGTTCACCTGAGGGGTTAGTTCATGTGTTATTTTTATGGAGCAGGTTGCTACTGATGAGGCAATACCTAATATGTATACTTTTCATTTATTTATTTAAGTTTTACAGAATAATATCATTTTTGAGACAAAAAAAAAATCATGTTTTAATATCTCCATAGTCTGAGAGCCATATTTTTTTTATTTTTTTGGGCTCTTGTAGGGTATCATTTTTTGCAGGATGAGATGACGGACTGATTGGCAATATTTTGGGGTTCATGTACATTTTTGATCGCTTGCTATTACACTTTTTGTGATGTGAGGTGACAAATTTTTTTTTTTACACTGTTTTTATTAAATTTTTTTAACGGTATTTACCTGAGGGGTTAGATCATGGGATATTTTTATAGAACATGTATTTACGGATGCAGCAATATGTAATATGTATACTTTTTTATGTATTTTACTTTAACACAATAACGGCATTTTAGAAAAAACAAATCATGTTTTAATGTCTGCATAGTCTGAGAGACATATTTTTTTATTTTTTGGGTGATTATCCTATGTAGGGGCTTATTTTTTGCGGGATGAGATGGCGGTTTGATTGATACTATTTTGGGAGGCATACACCTTTTGATCGCTTGGTATTACAGTTTTTGTGATGTAAGGTGACAAAATGGCTTTTTTACACCATTTTTTTTATGGTGTTCACCTGAGTGGTCAGGTCATGTGATATTTTTATGGAGCAGGTTTTTACGGATGCGGTGATACATAATATGTGTAGTGTATTTTATTTTTTTAAGTTTTATTCAGTGATGTGTTTTTTTACATTATTTTTTTACCCAGACCCACTTGGTTCTCAAAGATCCAGTGGATCTGGTGTCTATATAATACAGTAAAGTACACTATAGCAGAAGTCTATTCAGAGTTTCAGCACCATGGAGAGCAGGACTCTTCTGAAAGCATCCTCCTGCCATGGTAACCATCACCCGCTGCCAGAACTGAGCAGCGGGTGATGAGAAGGGAGGGGGGCTCCCTCCCTCTGCGATCCCACCCTGTTGGGGGGCTGCAAAGGCACAGCAGCCCACCGATGGGAGAGGGAGGAAGCTCCCTCTCTGTTAACACCTTCCATACCACGGTCCGTACGGACCGCGGTATGTAAGGGGTAAGCGGCTGGCATCTGAACAAGCACAGATGCCAGACGTTTCTATCAGAATGTCAGCAATGTTCTGACACTCTGATAGATCCACTCTACAGCCAACGATGTTACAGAGGAGGCGAGCGGGGGATCAAATTATGATTGATGGCCAGCTGGTGACCCTCTAAAGCATTAGGGGCAAGGGCCTGCTGCTGAACTGACCCTCTAAAACATTAGGGGCAAGGGCCTGCTGCTGATCTAACCATCTTAAACATTGGGTGTGAGGTTCTACTGCTGAGCAGACCCTATAAAACATTAGGTGTGAGTGCCTGCTGCTGATCTGACCATCTAAAACATAATGGGCGAGGGCCTGCTGGTGACCCTCTAAAACAAGAATACAGTGTATTCAATACACCATAAAAGCTACATTTAAAGTGCATTTATGTTCAGCTGCTTTCCTCTGGTGGAGTAGAGAAGTCATAGGTAATCCAGGCCTTGTTCATTTTGATAAGAGTCAACCTTTCAGCATTTTCAGCTGACAAGCGGATGCACTTATCAGTTATTATGCCCCAGCAGCACTAAATACCCGATCTGACAAAACGCTGGTGGCAGGGCAGGCCAGCACCTCCAAGGCGTATAGCGTCAAATTAATGCCACATGTCCAGCTTGGACACCCAATAGTTGTATGGCACAGAGGGATAACTGAGGATGCTGACACGGTCTGCTACATACTCCTTCACCATATTACAAATTGTTTTCCTCCTTGTGACACTAGGCCGCTCATCAGGTTGAGGGTGCTGGCGGGGTGTCATGAAACTATCCCAGGCCTTGGAGGGTGTTGCCTTGCCTCTGTTGGAACTGTTGTGTGTTCCCTTCGTCTCCCCTCCTCGGTTGCCCAAGGAACTATGTACTCTGCCACCAGCGTTGTCAGCTGGAAATTTTTGGAGCAATTTTTCCAAAAGGACCTTCTGGTATTGCACAATTTTGCTAGTCCACTTCACCATTGGAATGACAGATGAGAACTTCTTTTTGTAGCAGGGGTCGAGAAGGGTGAACAACCAGTAATCGGTGTTGGCCAAAATGCGTGTAACGCAAGGGTTACGGGAAAGGCAGCCTAACATAAAGTCAGCCTTCCTGCAAATTAGGACATGAACCTAGGTATCGTGGATGAGTGTGTTTCTTGTGCTCTGGCAGCAGGCACAGTTTCACCACGCCCAGGGCCATGGCCTCTGCGCACACCTTCAGCAGCACGGCCACATCCCCGTCCCTTACTGCTAACCTTGAGCATATTAAATGGCATATATGCTTGCAAGTATGTCACACGCACAATAGCGCAGGTTTTGTAAGTGTATACACAAATAAATTACACTGAATGTCACAGATATTTAGAATGCTCAAACGTTACATAGGAGATGTATCGCAGGTAATGTCACTGTCACCAGCGGCTAAGAAAAAATTACACTGAATGTCACAGATATTTAGGATATGCAAACGTTATATAGGAGATGTAGTGCAGGTGATGTCGCTGTCACCAGCGGCTAAGAAAAAATTACACTGAATTTTACAGATATTTAGGATGCGCAAATGTAACACAACAGAGGTTGTGTCACTGTCAGCAGCGGCCAAACAATTGCCCCCAGGTTGTGCTAATAATATATATTGCAGCCAGATAAAACAATAGTCGTTAAAAGGATTTTTGGGTCTCTAACATCTTTCAACACTAAACCCTGACAAAAAAAAAAAAAAAAAAACAATTGCTGTCCCTACACTATCTGTGCCTTCTGATGCAGTTCGCCCTGACTAAGATTGAGCGGAAACACGTGTCATGGGGTGCTATATAGCACCTGATAACACATTCCAGCCAGCAAATGACTGTAATGCCAGTAACCAACATGGCTACGGCAAAACAGTGAGTGCCAGTACTTGCCCTCACATTTATAGGCTGCGGAGCAGCCAACAAACGTTCGGAGAGGAGACTCAAGCATTTTGCTTGAGCACATGGGTGTTCGGCCGAGCACAGCGATGTGCCGAGCATCGCGATGCTCGAGTCAAAATGGTGTTCAGCCGAGCATTCTCATCCAACACTAATTAGCATGTTTATCTAGCTCATCTGCTGCACCATTCATACTTAATCTGTTCTGTTATACGTAGACTTACCTTGCATCAGACTCAATCTCAACAGGTGGTATATTACAGAGGTGCATCTATTTGTGTTGAGCGTGAATATTCGTATTTCGAATTTTCAAAATTCGTGAATATTTTTAGTATATTGATATATATTCGTAAAACGAATATTCATTTTTTGCTTTTTTTCATCTGAACCCATTACCTAGTATAACTACATGCTTCTTGCTTGTGGGCCAATGTGAGAAGGCTGCAATATTGTAGTCTGTAGTGAATTTGAATATACTTCATTATTTATTTATTTTTTCTCTTATGCGAAAAATCGGCAATGTTATGTCCAGCAGTAATGCGAATATTCTAACACCTGAATATATAGCACTATAGAATATATTAGTTTTTAGAATATTTGTTATTTTCTTCCAGCTGAAGTCATGATTAGTGATGTCGCGCACATAAAATTTTCCGTTCGCGAACGGCAACGCGAATTTCCGCAAATGTTCGTGAACATGCGAACATTGCGAGCAGCCATAACTTCATTAGACAGGCGAATTTTAAAACCCAAAGGGACTCTTTCTGGCCACAATAGTGATGGAAAAGATTTTCAAGGGACTAACACCTGGACTGTAGCATGCCGGAGGGGATCCATGGCAAAACTCCCATGGAAAATTATGTAGTGGAGTCGGGTTTTAATCCATAAAGGGCATAAATCAACTAACATTCCTAAATTGTTTGGAATAACGTGCTTTAAAACATCCAGTGTGTGTATACGATCAGGTATGATGTTGTATCGATCAGGTAGTGTAAGGGTTACGCCCGCTTCACAGACATTGACAGACCAAACTCCCCTTTTAATGCACCGCAAACAACCGCAAACAGTCCATTTGCACAACCGCAAACTCCCCATTTGCACAAGGTTGGATACCAAGCTAGCCATGTCCCGGTGATGTCATTGAAGGTTTCTTCCTCCACCCAGCCACGTACAACACCAAGAGTCCCCGAAAAGTGAATTGAATTGATTTTTCTGATTTTTCTGTAGTACTATTCTCATCAGTTTAATCCCTCTAACGTCCCCAATCTGGGGTCCATTTATTGAATAGATTTTTCAAACGGGAGATGGTTAAAAAAACACTGGCTCCCTCCCTTTGTTTTAATCCACGATCACTGCGTCTGCGCCGTGCAATTTACTGTCACATCCGATATGAGTGGTATTTTCTGTAGTACTATTCTCATCAGTTTAATCCCTCTAACGTCCCCAATCTGGGGTCCATTTATTGAATTGATTTTTCGAAGGGGAGATGAGGAAAAAACGCTGGCTCCCTCCCCTTTGTTTTAATCCACGGTCATGCAATTTACTGTCACACCCCATATTAGTGGTATTTTCTGTAGTACTATTCTCATCAGTTTAATCCCTGTTACATCCCCAATCTGGGGTCCATTTATTGAATTGATTTTTTGAACGGGAGATGGTTAAAAAAACGCTGGCTCCCTCCTTTGTTTTAATCCACAGTCTCTGCGTCTGCGCCGTGCAATTTACTCTCACACCCGATATGAGTGGTGTCTTAACTAGTACTATTCTCATCAGTTTAATCCCTGTTACATCCCATATCAGGGATTGCCTTTTGTGAAAAAAATTTAGGCCGGGTACCTTCGACTGCCTTCACAGTGACAGACCAAACTCTCATACACCAAACTAAATTGATTTTAGGAACCGGGAGATGGAAAAAGCAGCTTGGTCGGTCCTCTTACTCCCAAATTGGGGCACTGCGCGAACAATGTGCTGTGACACCCTATATGAGTGGTGTCTTAACTAGTACTCTTCCTATCAGTTTAATCCCTGTTACGTACTCTATCCGGGGACGTGTGTCGAATTGATTAACCATTGTCGAATTAATGAACCATTACGACATCATGAAATAATTTAGTTCTGAGCTCTGTACTTGCTTTGTATTGGAATTAATGAGGAATTTTTTAATTGTCTGCATTATTTCTAATAAACTATTAAGAGACTTTATTATGATTTTTTATTTTATGTATTAAAAACCCATACAACTTTTAAAAAAAAAAGGTAAATTAATGTTTTTTTTATGAAATATTATCCAGCCGTCCGATCGCTTTTGGTCTGACCATAATGAAGCAACGGCCTTATCATCTGGGGTGTGGCAACATTGCCAACACACTCATAGAGGTGATGATTGCTTCATTGTGATACGCAAGCCCCTTCACCACAACAAGGTAACGATCACGAAGGGGAATTGACACTTGTATGTGCCTTTTTTTGTTTTGTTTTGATTTTGCAGCCACAGTGCTGCACCCTAGGACAGAAAAATTAGGCATGTACACATGTCTGAAAAATAATGGCATTGTTGCAGCCGTTATTGTAGCAGCGGCTGGAAAAATTTATGTTTTCCAGGCAGAAAAGTGACTAAAACATAGCGGCTTGAACCCTACTTAGTGGCGGAGAATTTACGAAAGTCATCCGGTATGCAGACATTAAATACAGCAGTGTGGGGACCATTTTGAGGCCAAGGCATGTCATCAGGCCTTTTGTTAGTCAAACGTATCCCCCACTGTCAGTCCCTTAGGGATCCATGCCTCATTCATCTTTATGAAGGTGAGGTAATCAACACTTTTTTGACCGAGGCGACTTCTCTTGTCAGTGACAATGCCTCCTGCTGCACTGAAGGTCCTTTCTGACAGTCCAGAAGTTCTATCGTAAACTGGGATAGCTCAGGCCACAGGTCAAGCCTGTACACCCAGTAGTGAAGGGGTTCATCGCTCCTCAGAGTGTCGATATCTGCTGTTAAGGCGAGGTAGTCTGCTACCTGTCGGTCGAGTCGTTCTCTAAGGCTGAATCCGGAAGGGCTGTGGCGATGTGTAGGACTGAAAAAGCTCCGCATGTCCTCCATCAACAACACATCTGTAAATCGTCCAGTCCTTGGCGCCGTGGTAGGAGGAGGATTACACTCAACTCTTCCACTGTTAGATTCCCGTTGTGCTGTGACCTCCCCCTTATAAGCTGTGTAATGCATATTTTTTAGTTTGGTTTTGAACTGCTGCATCCTTTCCGATTTTCGGTAATTTGGTAACATTTCTGCCACTTTCTGCTTATACCGGGGGTCTAGTAGCGTGGCCACCCAGTACAGGTCGTTCTTCTATATCCTTTTTATACGAGGGTCCCTCAACAGACATGACAGCATGAAAGACCCCATTTGCACAAGGTTGGATGCAGAGCTACTCATTTCCCGTTCCTCGTACTCACTGATGTCATTGACGGTCTGTTCTACCCCCCAGCCACGTACAACACCATGGGTCCCACATAGGTGACAACAACGAGCACCCTGGGGTGCCTGCTGTGGTTGGTCTTCCTCCTCCTCAAAGCCGCCACATTCCTCCTCTGACTCCTCTTCCTCATACTCCTCTTCCAGCGTTGCCACAGGTCCGGAAAGCGATGATGATAAGGCTGTTTCTGGTGGTGATGGTGACCACAACTCTTCCTCTTCATGCTCATCTACAGCCTGATCCAGCACTTTTCGCAGGGCACGCTCCAAGAAGAAAACAAATGGGATGAGGTCGCTGATGGTGCCTTCAGTGCAACTGACTAGGTTTGTCACAAAGATCGTGATCGCCGAACAGTGTGCTGTCTTCCTGGCGCTAGAGTTCGACACATCGCAGATCGGGTTGACAGATTACTGGGAGGGGCTGGAGAAGATCCAGCGGTCATGGTCCATATCGGAACCAATGAAAAAGTTACAGGAAGGTGGAGCATCCTTAAGAATGATTTCAGGGATTTAGGTCAAAAGCTTAGGGCAAGGACCTCAAAGGTAGTATTTTCCGAAATACTGCCTGTACCACGGGCCACACAAGAGAGGCAGCGGGAGATTAGAGAGGTTAAGTGGCTCAAGAACTGGTGTAGGAAGCAGGGTTTTGGGTTCATGGAGAACTGGGCCGACTTTGCTATCGGCTACAGGCTCTATCGTAGGGACGGGCTGCACCTCAATGGGGAAGGGGCAGCCGTGTTGGGGAGAAAGATGGCTAGAAGGTTGGAGGAGTGTTTAAACTAGGGACTGGGGGGGAGAGAAATTACATTATAGGAGGGGAAGATAGTGCAGATAGAGACCGGGGGCAAGGTAGTGGGACTGGGGGAGAAATGGAAGGAGGGACTAGAAAAGTTCAGAAGGAAAGGTGTAGGGCAAAAAATATGCATAAACCTCTCAAATGTATGTATACTAATGCCAGAAGCCTGACTAATAAAACTGGGGAACTGGAATTAGTGATGTGTGAGGAGGATTATGACATAGTGGGAATAACTGAGACATGGCTGGATGATAGCTATGACTGGGCAGTTAATGTACAAGGTTACAATCTGTTCAGAAAGGATCGTCAAAACCGGAGAGGTGGAGGGGTCTGCCTTTACATAAAGTCCTGTCTAAAGCCCACACTCCGGGAAGACATCTGTGAGGGACACGAAAATGTGGAGTCATTCTGGGTGGAGATAAATGGAGCCAAAAACAATAACAAATTACTAATAGGAGTTTACTATAAACCACCTAATATACCAGAGTCCGCAGAAAATCTATTACTAAACGAGATAAACAAGGCGGCAAACAATAATCAGGTGGTTATTATGGGGGACTTCAACTACCCAGATATAGACTGGGAAACTGAAACCTGTACATCCCATAAAGGAAACAGGTTCTTGGCAATAGCCAAAGACAATTACCTTTCCCAAATGGTTCAGGAACCAACTAGAGGGACGGCCATACTGGACTTAGTATTAACCAATAGACCTGATAGAACAACAGACGTGCAGGTCGGGGACACCTGGGAAATAGTGACCATAAAGTAATAACCTTCCAATTATCCTTTAAACGAGAGTTTCTACAGGGAGGAACAAGAATACCGGACTTCAAAAAAGCAAAATTTAGCCAACTAAGAGAGGCCATAGGCCCAATTAACTGGGACATAGTCCTCAAAAATAAAAATATAACCACAAAATGGGAGATTTTTAAAAGCATTGTAACATCTAATTGTGATCGATGCATACCTTATAGAAATAAAAGGCTAAGAAATAAGAAGAAACCAATGTGGATAAATAGAACCGTAAAAAAGCAATAAATGACAAAAAGAAAGCATATAAATCACTGAAACAGGAGGGGAGCCAGGAAGCACTGATAAACTATAAGGAAAAAAATAGAATATGTAAAAAACTAATAAAAACTGCCAAACTAGAGACCGAGAGATTATTTGCCAAAGAGAGCAAAACTAACCCTAAAATGTTTTTCAATTATATAAATGGTAAAAAATATAAACCTGAAGGAGTCGGCCCTCTACATAGCAATGAGGGGGGAGTTGCAGAAAGCGATGAGGATAAAGCCAAGCTATTAAATATTTTCTTCACCACTGTTTTCACTGAGGAAAATAAACTGTCAGATGAAATGCAAAATGTAAAAGTAAATTCCCCTTTAAAAGTGCCCTGTCTGACCCAGGAAGAAGTACAGCAGCGACTTAAAAAGATTAAAATAGACAAATCGCCAGGACCGGATGGCATACACCCCGTATCCTAAGGGAATTAAGTGATGTCCTAGCCAGACCCTTATTTTTGATATTCACGGACTCCATACTGACAGGGAATGTTCCACCAGACTGGCGTATAGCAAATGTGGTGCCAATATTCAAAAAGGGTCCAAAAACAGAGCCTGGAAATTATAGGCCGGTAAGTTTAACATCTGTTGTGGGTAAACTGTTTGAAGGTTTTGTAAGAGATGCTATCTTGGAGTATCTCAATGAAAATAAGCAAATTACACCATATCAGCATGGCTTCATGAGGGATCGGTCATGTCAAACTAATTTAATCAGTTTCTATGAGGAGGTAAGTTCTAGACTTGACAGCGGCAAATCAATGGATGTCGTATATCTGGACTTCTCCAAAGCATTTGACGCTGTACCACATAAAAGGTTAGTATATAAAATTAGAACACTTGGACTAGGAGAAAATATCTGTATGTGGGTAAGTAACTGGCTCAGTAATAGAAAACAGAGGGTGGTTATTAACGGTACACACTCAGATTGGGTCACGGTCACTAGTGGGGTACCTCAGGGTTCAGTATTGGGCCCTATTCTCTTCAATATATTTATTAATGATCTTGTAGAAGGCTTGCACAGTAATATATCAATTTTGCAGATGACACTAAACTGTGTAAAGTAATTAACACTAAAGAGGACAGTTTTCTGCTACAGAGGGATCTGGATAGATTGGGGGCTTGGGCAGAGAAATGGCAGATGAGGTTTAACACTGACAAATGTAAAGTTATGCACATGGGAAGGAATAATGCAAGTCACCCGTACATACTAAATGGTAAAACACTTAGTAACACTGACATGGAAAAGGATCTAGGAATTTTAATAAATAACAAACTAAGTTGTAAAAACCAGTGTCAGGCAGCTGCTGCTAAGGCCAATAAGATAATGGGTTGCATCAAAAGGGGCATAGATGCCCGTGATGAAAATATAGTCTTACCACTTTATAAATCACTAGTCAGACCACACATGGAGTACTGTGTACAGTTCTGGGCTCCCGTGAACAAGGCAGACATAGAAGAGCTAGAGAGGGTTCAGAGGAGAGCAACTAAAGTAATAACTGGAATGGGGCAACTACAGTACCCTGAAAGGGTTTCAAAATTAGGGTTATTCACTCTAGAAAAAAGACGACTGAGGGGAGATCTAATAACTATGTATAAATATATCAGGGGTCAGTACAAAAATCTCTCCGATCATCTATTTATCCCCAGGACTGTGACTGTGACGAGGGGACATCCTCTGCGTCTGGAGGAAAAAAGGTTTGTACACAAACATAGAAAAGGGTTCTTCACGGTAAGAGCAGTAAGACTATGGAACTCTCTGCCTGAGGAGGTGGTGATGGTGAGTACAATAAAGGAATTCAAGAGGGGCCTGGATGTATTTCTGGAGCGTAATAATATTTCAGGCTATAGCTACTAAAGATGGGTCGTTGATCCAGGGAGTTATTCTGACTGCCTGATTGGAGTCGGGAAGGAATTTTTTCCCCTTAAGTGGGGAAAATTGGCTCTACCTCACAGGGGTTTTTTGCCTTCCTCTGGATCAACTTGCAGGAAACAGGTCGAACTGGATGGACAAATGTCTTTTTTCGGCCTGATATACTATGTTACTATGTTACTATGTTACCTCCTCATAAGGAAGCATGAGCCTACAGGCATTGCGCATGAGCATCCAGTAACGTGGCAAAAAAATTCCCAGCTCTGCAGAGGCTGTCCTAGCACCCGGTCATACAAATACTCGTTGACAGCTTTTTCTTGTTTGAGCAGGTGGTCAAACATTAGGAGTGTTGAATTCCAACGTGTCGGGCTGTCGCAAATCAAGCGCCTCACTGGCATGTTGTTTCACCACTGAATATCGGAAAAGTGCACCGTGGCTGTGTAGGAACGCCTAAAATGACCACACACCTTCCTGGCCTGCTTGAGGATGTCCTGTAAGCCTGGGTACTTAGACACAAAGTGTTGTATGATGAGATTCAACACATGTGCCATGCACGGCACACGTGACAACTTGCCCAAATACAATGCCGACAACCAATTTGTTTCATTGTCACACACCACTTTGCCGATCTCCAGTTGGTGCGGGGTCAGCCACTGATCACCTGTGCGTTCAGGGCGGACAGGAGTGCTGGTCCTGTGTGGCTCTCTGCTTTCAGGCAAGTCAACCCCAAGACAGCGTGACACTGTCGTATCCGGGATGTGGAATAGCCCCTGGGGAGCTTGGGGGATTCAGCTGATGTGCAGCCAGATGCCGCTGCAGAAGAGGATTCAGCCGAGGAGGATATTGAAGAGGATGGAGTAGGAGTAGAGGAGGTGGCAGTAGGCCTGCCTGCAAGTCGTGGCTTTGTCACCAACTCCGCTGCGGAGCCATGCATTCTATGCTTGTCAGCCGTCAGCAGGTTGACCCAATGCGCAGTGTACGTGATATACCTGCCGTGACCGTGCTTTGCAGACCAGGTATCAGTGGTCAAATGGACCCTTGCCCCAACAATGTATGCCATAGATGCCATGACTTCCTTTTCAATAACATAGTAGAGGTTTGGAATTGCCTTTTTTGAAAAAATTTTGTCCGGGTACCTTCCACTGTGGTGTCCCAATAGCGACAAATTTTTTGAAGGCCTCAGACTCCACCAGCTGGTATGGTAAAAGCTGGCGGGATAAAAGTTCCATCAAGCCAGCAGTCAGTCGCCAGGCAAGGGGGTGACTCTGTGACATTGGCTTTTTAAGCTCAAACATTTCCTTAACAGACACCTGGCTGTGGGCAGATGAGCAGGAACGGTGAAGGTGAGAGGCGGAGTGGCGGGTGGTTGAGAGGGGGCAGGAAGGACAGTAGTGGTTGACGTGGCTGAAGATGCTGGACCAGGAGGAGGATGGTGGCTTTGAGTTTCTGTGCTGCTTGTACGCATGTGTTGATCCCATTGGCGTTTGTGATGTGAGATCATGTGCCTTCGCAAAGCAGTTATACCGAGGTGGGTGTTGGACTTCCCACGACTCAGTTTCTTGTGGCACAGGTTGCAAATTGCATTGCTGTTATCAGAGGCAGACACACAAAAAAAATGCCACACTGCTGAGCTTTGCAATGACGGCATTCTGGTGGTGGCAACAGCATGCGTTGACTGGCGTGCTGTCTGGCTGACCCCGGGTTCCGATACATGCTGTCTGACTGTGCCACTTCTAACTCCTTGCGACGACCTCCCCCTGCTTCCAACTCGTCTCCTCCCTCTCTCTGTCTCCCCTTCTGAACTTTCCCCCTCTTCTTCTTTTCAAGCAGGCACCCACGTGGCATCCGTGGACACATCGTCATCATCAACTGCTTCACTTGTATCTGACACCTCAGCAAAGGAAGCAGCAGCGGGTACAACATCATCATCATCATCATCACACTGTACATCCATGTGGGTAATCCTGCCTGACTGAGACATATCCCTGTAATCTACATCATCTGGCAATAATGGTTGCGCATCACTAATTGCATCCAACTTATGTGTAAATAACTCCTCTGACGGATCAAGTGAAGCGGCTGTGGTGGTAGTGGTGGTAGTGGTGGTGGTGGCGGCGGGCGGGAGCGCGGTAACTTGAGAGCAGGTGACCGAAGCTGAGATGGAGGAGGATGGTGCTTCAAGGTTCTTAGCGGAAGCTGTTGAAGATTGGGAGTCCTTTCTAAGCCAGTCAACTATGTCCTCAGAATTTTTCGGGTTCAAGGTACGTGGCCTCTGAACACTAGGCATTATTCCAGGGACAGTGGAAATCACAGCACCACGACCACGACGGCCCCTGCGGGGTGGCCTACCTCTGCCTGTCATTTCTTTTTTAGATAAGTGGTACTACGCGTGCTAGGTACTGTGCCACCCGGTTTCAGTGGTGTGGACTGGCAGTGGGCACACTACAGTCTGTGGAAGTGGGCCTGACACACACTGGCAGCAGGCAAGCAACTGAAATTAGACTACTGTCTAAAAATTCAATGCCTTATTTATCGGCAAGCTACTGTGCCACCCGGTATCAGTGGTTGGCACTGGCAGTGGGCACACTACAGTCTGTGGAAGTGGGCCTGACACACACTGGCAGCAGGCAAGCAACTGAAATTAGACTACTGTCTAAAAATTAAATGCCTTATTTATCGGCAAGCTACTGTGCCACCCGGTATCAGTGGTGGGCACTGGCCAGGGGCACACTACAGTCAGTGGAAGTGGGCCTGACACAAACTAGCAGGCAAGCAACTAAAATTACACTAAAGTGTAAAAATTAAATGCCTTTTTTTGATGCAAAGTCCTGTGCCACACGGTATGAGTGGTGGGCAATGGCAGTGGGCACACTACAGTCAGTGGAAGTCGGCCTGACACACACTAGCAGGCAAGCAACTGAAATTACACTAAAGTGTAAAAATTAAATGCCTTTTTTTGATGCAAAGTCCTGTGTCACACGGGATGACAGTGGTGGGCACTGGCAGTGGGCACACTACAGTCTGTGGGCCTGCAGCTCCTCACACACGGGCAGGCCAGGCAACTGCAATATATATATATATATATATATGGAGAAAAAATAAATGTTTAATAAATAATGTTGCAGCCCTAAAAAGGGCTTTTTGGGGTGCTGTCAGGACGCTGTGCTTATAGCAGAGATCAGATGAGTCTTTCAGGACTGGAGTGGACACTAAATACACTAGCTTAGCTATCGATTTCCCAATTAAATCAGCAGCAGCTACACTGTCCCTCCTCTCACTAAGACTGCAGCTTCTGATTGAATCTAAAATGGATGCTGTTCAGGAGATGGGAGGGTCTGGGAGGGAGGGTATGCTGCTGATTGGCTGGAATGTGTCTGCTGACTGTGAGGTACAGGGTCAAAGTTTGCTCAATAATGATGTATAGGGGGCGGACCGAACATCGCATGCGTTCGCCCGCCGCGGCGAACGCGAACAAGCTATGTTCTCCGGGAACTGTTCGCCAGCGGATAGTTCCCACTATCTCTAGACATGATTCCTCCCTTCTTAATTTGCTTTTGGGCCAATGACTATTCACATTCATTTGGAAAAAATGACGAATAGTCTAAAAAAAGAATATATAGCACTATATTCTATAGTGCTATATATTCGTGTTTCAGAATATTCGCATTACGCAAATATTTCATTGCCAATTTTTCGCAATCAATAGAACAATCTCGAATATGAATATTCGCGAATATATGACGAATATTCTGAGAAATATTTGCAAAATATCACGAATTCAAATATTGCCCCTGTCGCTCATCACTAGCATTTATCTAGTTCACTTGTTGCGCCTTTAATACGTAATCTATTCTGTTATGGATAGACACATTGATTAATAGATAAGCAATTCTATTAGTCCCTGATTCACAAATTGGGGTGATACACTTGTCTCATTCTACTTTTTGTGGCGTTCTTCAACAGTAATAGCACCTATAGACATATAGTCATGCAAACTTTTCTGTTTAGGCCCATATACAGGTCCTGCACATATTTGGTGCCAGAATCAAGCAATTTTGGCAAAAACTGTGGCAATGTGTATCAAACTTTTTGGGTATAATGCTTTTGTTGCTTTATACACGATTCACAGAGAACTATAACCATAAAACAACCACATTAAATTGGAAAAAAAAAAATGTTGCTTTTTAGGAACAAAAAAGCCTTGTTGTTAAGGGGTTAATGCCATTGAAAGTTTCATCTGCCATGCTGCATTGACTTAATCTAAACTGTGTCGGTCACTATAACTAGTTAAATTTCTTGTCAATATTCTTACCACTCTGCACAAAATATTTTTTTCCTACACTTCTTGTAGCCTTCAGCTGTCATGGTGGCATTAACCATTCCAACATTTCTTTATGTGAGTTTCTGGGGCTCATAGGCATGTAATAAATAATGTGGCCTATAACGGCTCATTCCTATTCTTATCACTCTCCTTCCAATTCCCTCAAGCACTGAATTGATTGGAAGGATACACAGGAGGAAAGATCAATCAGTGAGAAATAGCACGAAAGGAGTAGGAGGAGAGAACATCCTGAGTAGCAATGGTCAAAAATGGTGATCAAGATTAAAACTTGTACCATAGCCTGTGTCATGACATACACATACAGTTATTTGACAGGTCACATGTACTGTTGATAGAGACATGCAGTAGTTCATATACACATGCATTTCCTCGCATTTCAGAAATTCTATATAAAAAGCTAAGAAAGAAAACAAGAGGTAATGACTGGAGCATGCTGCATTTTGTAAAAACATCACTGGACTGTACCCAAGTATGCTAGAAAAACACAAGCTTTTTTTCCAGTTTTAGATAAAAAGGAATTGTAGAATTCCCCTTAGGTGATAGAGGCCCAGTGTGCCTTCCTTTTAATCTAATCTTATTATATAGTGTATATTGATGTGTATTTAAATATAAAAAAAACTAGCGATGCTAGCCGAAACGCGCGTCGGGGTAGCACCATCCTGGTATACCTTCACTCTCCATGTGAGTATGTCTCCCTCACTGTTGGATGCTTAATATGTAGCTGCAGTCCTTGTTTTACATGACTGCTGTTGGGAAATTGCTCTTTTGTTATATTGTGTTGGATATATGGTTGTTTGGACTGTGTCAAATATATGGACTCAGTTTTAATTAACTTTGCATATATTGTATACCAGGATGGTGTTTTTCCTGTTACCCTCTATCCTTTTTGTGGCCTACATGTACATTTTAAACTAATGTATTAAATAAAGGGATATATATTTTTGGGCTATCTTTGGCTCCAGCATCGCTAGTTTTTTTGTTTCTTCCCAATAGGGAGCTTATCCGTTACGGCATTAGAAGATTAATATCCCACAATAGTCACGATATTATATCGCTATATACTTATATATTTATATATTTGGGGGACATCGTTCCCTGTTTTGACTTAGGGATATTTTCCTTCTGTGGTCTTCTTTTGTTTTGTATTTAAATATAGCAGATAAGTTTCACAAATTTCTGTAAATGAAGAATAAATTGAGCAAATTTCTTGAAATTAGTTTCAGGTCTAATTCAAATGAATCATTCAAGGAACTCAATTTCAGTTCTGAGTCAATCTTACCCAAATCAAAAGTGCTTCAATTAGCCTGAAAATTGGTATATGACACTCTGAGGTCCCCTAGGACTTATAGTTTTTCTCTCTAGTCTCAACAGCAATATTAAATATAGTCAGAATGACAATATCATTAATAGCTATGGGAAAATGCATGGTTGACATTGTTAACAAACAGCTTGCTTAAAAACATAAGTAACTGTTGGATTTTTTAAATTAAAAGCATTCCAACAATTGTTCCTCATTGGGGTGAGATGGTGTTAGGAGGAAAACAGTAGTGTGTTTTGAACAAGTGATGCCTTAACAGGGGCAGATGCCTGCCTATATTAATACGTACAGTTGCTAGTGTCGCAAAAAACAATGGCTTGTTCTGACCAAGTGTTCAAAAATGATGCCCTAATGGTAGAAGATGCCTCTCCATAATTATACAATATTTATCATGTGTGCCATGCAGGAGGCATGTGTTATTTTCCCCAAATGCAGCACAACCGCAATGTACCTGCCTTTGTCACTTACCACCTTGTCCAGTTGTAGTTGTAGGGGAAAACGCCAGTGGGATATTTGCTGTTTGATGCAATTTAGCAACAGATCCACTGTGTGGCTTCTCTCACCCAGGCTCATCAGTTCTAAGATAGCATGTCAATGTTTCAGTTTCTGTATGATTGGAAGGGGAGTAATGAAAGCAAAACTGGCCTGTTTTTATTAGGGACAGGAGGATGTCCATTGAGGAAGATGTGAAGGAGGTGAATAAGTGCCTGGTGTTATAACCAGACCAACATAATTGTGGAGTTGTCAGTAGGACCTGGCCTCATTGTTGTGGTGCTATATTGCCAATGCAGTGCAAAACTTGACCCAGTTGGCCATACAAGACAAATATTGTCCTTGTCTGGAACAGGTGTTCCAGGTGTCCATGGTGGCATTCAACTTAACAAACAGTGAGAATTGCAAGGAGCAGCCCATGTAGGATGGATTTGTTGGAAAAATATTGGCAGGTAGGCACTCTGAAATCTCCTAGGACTCATATTTGTTCTCTCTAGTCTTGACTGCAAGAGTAATTAATGTCAGAGTGGGCAAATGCATGGTTGAAGGTGTTAACAAACAGAATATATTATGTGTTTTTATAAAACAAACCTTCCAAGAATTGTCCGTTTTGGGGGGCATACGGTATTTAAACACATACAATATTATCAGAAAAAACACGGCATGTTGGGATCAAGCATTTAAAAATGATGCCTTAATAGGAACAAATCACTGCCCCGTTTATACACCTGTTAATATCATAAGAAACAGTAGCTTGTTCTCCCCAATTGAAATATGAGGGCAGAATGCCTTCCTGAATTTATACACACACATGTGTTAATTGTCAGAAACAACAGTGGCTTATCCGGAAGTTGAACATGTCTTGAAAATGTATTTATTTTTATTTTTTTTGAGTAACAGCAGTACATTGTGGAAAGGGTAAGTAGTGTAGGGGTAATAACTAGCATTAATAGTAGTGCCGTCAGTAGCAGCGCAACATGGAATGGACAAGACAGTAGATGTGTGTGCGGATGTGTTAAGGTAGATGCAGTAATGATGGCTCTGTGGCGGTAATGGGTAATGGGTAATGGAAGTGGCAGTAGGGGAATTAACAGCGGCGAACATCAGCTGTGGTGGTGGCAGCAGCAGCATCGATTTGGTATGAAACATGATAGTATAAAGGCAGACACTGACAATGGCATGATGGAGAACCGTCAGCAATAGGAGATCCATTCATGGGCAAAAGGTGTGTGATTTTGTCAAAAGTGGTGTTTTTCAGCTTGGGTTGGACAATGCTACCTTCTGCACAAAAAACCCTCACTGACATGACACTGGACGCTAGAAAAACAGTACAGAGACGGCAAACTGGGCTCTTCCGGCCACTGTTTCAATCTGCCTGCCCAGAAGTTCATGGGGTCAGTTAACACAGTATGCATTGGAGAAAGGCCGCAGTCGACATAGGACTGTATTTAGTTGTTCAGGAGGTACGTTTCTGTTTGCTGAATTACATCAGCCTGGCATGGCACATGGAAAAACAGCTTACCATTGTAGCTAGCGTGCTTGCTTTTTTCTGGCTATATATCCACTAAGATGATTGATCACAATGGCCAGTTTCATCATCATCATCATAAGCCTCATCCTACTGCACAAGTGACTCCTCCTGATACTACTTCTACTTCAGTGGTAGCTCCTTATTAGAGAAGAGTGAATTTTTAAAAAATTTGATTTGTTGGTTCTCCAATTTTTCTGGGAAAAATTTGATTAGATCCGAATATATTTGCGGCGAATTACGTTCAAAAATGGCTATTTACTGGCTGAGAGCCTTTATAGTGGTGTAGAACCCTGTGCCTTGAAGTAACACGCATATGGAGTCTACTTTTGTAGTGAAATAATACTGTGAGTCTGTATGACATACAGATGACAGGCGTTGCTCTTAGAATCACTTCAATAGTTCACTTATTTTTGCGGTCATGGGGCCAAATCTGACCAAATAACTCAAGTATCAACTCAGCCTTACAGGTAGCTGTTAGGGTAAAAAGAAAGCGCAATCCTTTTACACCCTCATCAGCTGATTCCACATAGATGTCTGCAGAACCTATTCTATTAAACAATTATACAAGTAGAGCCCCCGAAAGAGTGGAGAGGGTGTCAGCAGGAAGTTTGTGTTGACGTCACTGATTAATTTTCCCCATTCTCTGATCCATCAGAACAATTACCCAGAAAAAGCAGATCCTGTCTGTGGAGCATACGCCTTCACTCGGTCAGAATTTGCTCATTAATCCATCAGTATTGCTAAAGGAAAAAAAAAAACGGAATGGATCTAAAACAGAGATGACACGTGAATGGAATATTTGCATGTTTTCTGTGTTTTCTATCCACTCCTGCTTTTGGCTACCAAATAATAAACCAATTCTGATGGGACCATACAGGCCTTAAAGCTGGTACACAGAGAGGATCAGTTGTGTGTCTCGTTTTCCTTCCTTCTGACAGATCAGAAGAAATGTCAAATAAAGGATGATGTCAGCCAGGCCGAAAGCCAAAATAGTGTGCCTGTCATGAAGTGGGGAGGGTGGGAAACAGCATGAGAAGTCCACAGAGTGGACCTATGACAGAGTATGGAGGTAAAAGCAGTATTAGGAGGCCACCGAGTGGCACAATGACAGAGTCTGGAGGTGGCAGCAGCATGACTAGGCCACAGAGCCGCACAATGACAGAGTCTGGAGGTGGTGGCAGCATCAGGAGACCACAGAGCGGCAAGGTGACATTCTCTGGAGGTGGGTGGCAATACCAGTACCCGCTGAATATGGTGGGTGAAAGAAGGAGCACTTGGCATCAGATGTGTGGCATCAGGCGGGTAACAGCATTAGAATAGTAGCTGAGGCAGGTAGCCAGAAGAAACCGGTCTCTTTTGTCAAATTGTTGGTGTGGCACCATGGATAATCTAGTCTAATGCATCAGGCATTGGTGTGTGGAAATCCTGGCTGATCCACACCTGATTCATCTTGATGCAATGCCCCACTATGTGCTATATGTGGGCACTTTAAAATCTTGCTAAATGTCATATCAAATGTATTGTGGTATCATGCTGTATCCCTTTAACAGGCTGGCAGTGTCATTTACCTTTATTTGCCCCTAGGTGGTGCTAAAACACCACTTATATATATAAATATAGAGCTGGGGGGGGGGTGGCGGGGTAAAGTTAGTGTGTCCGATGAAAATGAAGAGATAAGGAAGTTAATGGAGGAGGTGGAAATTTGAATTTCCACCAAAATAATTCAAAAAAACATTTTCCCGGAAATAATTGCAACGCTTAATGCAGAATACAAGATTTTTTTCCACCGAAATAATTCAAAAAATATTTTACCGCATATAAGTGCAGTGCTTAACGCTGAATACAATTTTTTTCCACAAAAATAGGTCACAAAAGATTTTACCACATATAACAGCATTGCTGAATATCCTATGCTCATATGTCTATGATTGGCTTTGCTGTGCCCAGTGTTATGATTGTTGTTTTTTCTGTAGCAGCCTTTGACAGTTTATCACCAACTTTCTTGTCTGTTACGGATACTTGTATTATTAATTATATTTTTCAATAAATATTGATTGACCCATAACAGCATTGCTGAATACAAACTCCTGGGAAGGTCATGGAGTGTCCCGGTCATTTGGCATCTGTTCGCTCCGCTGAAGTATTATTTTGAAAGTGTGTAGAAGCCACACAGGGGCCCTCTATGTATTACGAATACAACTGGCCAAATGGCAGGTGCTGCTATTGCTTTTTACACTACAACCAACATTTTGACTCACTGATAATGAGGCACAGGTCTTTCATTTTCCACTCATCATTGTATTATGTGTCCTATGAATGAAAAAACAGGGGTTTAGTACACAGATTATTAAATGGTACTAGCAAAAATTGTACTTTTTCATTTGGAATTTAGTGACAGAAGTAATAAAATGTCCCTCCCCTTCTATAAACACATCGCATACTGGTGTTGAGAATTTAAGTAAAATGTGTTAACTTGAACACTGACTGAATGGTTTCTTGAAATAATATACAATTGTTCATTAAGACGGGTATAGTAATGGTATTATTGCCATATTTCTTTTGGTATAAGTGAATGGTTTCTTGAAGTAAAAAACTGTTCACTAACATGAATATAATAATAATGATTTTGTTAGTAATAGTAAATAGATTTTTTTTAAATGGACATTTTTGTTTGTAGCAAAATATATGCTATTGGGGTATTGCCAATATGTCTATGAACTGTAGAAACACTTTACAAAAAAGGCTGGTTATTCATACAGAAAAATATGAAATTATTGCTGGAATCTGTAAAGCAAAACTTGCCAGTAGAGATGTCCTGAACTATTTGCCGGCGAACATAGCTTGTTCGCGTTCGCCACGGTGGGCGAACATATGCAATATTCGGTCCGCCCCCTATACATCATCATTGAGCAAACTTTGACCCTGTACCTCACAGTCAGCAGACACATTCCAGCCAATCAGAACCCTCCCTCCCACACCTTACCACCTCCTATAAAAAAGGCAGCCATTTTAGATTCAGTCTGATGCTGCATGTTAGTGAGAGCAGGGAGACTGCAGCTGCTGCTGCGCTGATGATTCTGAATTCATAGGGAAAGCGTTAGCTAGGCCAGTGTTCTGTGTCCACAGACTCATCTGCTGTAAGGACAGCGTCACAGCACCCCAAAAAGCCCTTTTTAGGGCTGCAACATTAGTCTGCTTTTATTTATTTTTCTCCATATATATATTGTAGTTGCCAGGCTTGCCCGTGTGTGAGGAGCTGCAGGCCCACAGACTGTAGTGTGCCCACTGCCAGTGCCCACCACTCATACCGTGTGGCACAGAACTTTGCATCAAAAAGGCATTTAATTTTTACTCTTTAATCTAAGGTTAGTTGCCTGCCAGTGTGTGTCAGGCCCACTTCCACTGACTCTAGTGTGCCCACTGCCAGTGCCCACCACTCATACCGGGTGGCACAGGACTTTGCATAAAAAAAGGCATTTGATTTTTACAGTTTAATCAAATTTCAGTTTCCTACCTGTTGCCAGTGTGTGTCAGGCCCGCTTCCACTGACTGTAGTGTGCCCACTGCCAGTGCCCACCACTCATACCGTGTGGCAAAGGACTTTGCATAAAAAAAAGGCATTTCATTTTTACACTTTAATCTAATTTCAGTTGTGTGCCTGCTGCCAGTGTGTGTGTAAGGTTAGTTGCCTGCCAGTGTGTGTCAGGCCCACTTCCACTGACAGTAGCGTGCCCACTGCCAGTGCCCACCACTCATACCGGGTGGCACAGGACTTTGCATAAAAAAAGGCATTTAATTTTTACACTTTAATCTACGGTTAGTTGCCTGCCAGTGTGTGTCAGGCCCACTTCCACTGACTGTAGTGTGCCCACTGCCAGTGCTGATAGGGGACGTAACAGGGATTAAACTGATAAGAATAGTACTAAGTAACACACCACTCATATAGGGTTGGACAGTATATTGCACTGCGCACGCGCAGTGCTCCAAATTGGAAGTAAGAGGACCGACCAAGCTTCTTTTTCCATCTCCCAATTCCTAAAATCTATTCGATACACGTCCCCTGATAGGGGACGTAACAGGGATTAAACTGATACAAATAGTACTAATGATTACTGAACACACCACTCATATAGGGTTGCACAGTACATTGTGTGAGGAACAGACCTTCAATGACGTCAGTGAGGACAAGGAACGGGACATGGCTAGCTTGGTATCCAACCTTGTGCAAATGGGGAGTTTGCGGTTGTGCAAATGGACTGTTTGCGGTTGTTTGCGGTGCGTTAAACGGGGAGTTTGGTCTGTCACAGTTAGGTCTGTCACTGTGAAGCGGGCATAACCCTTACACTACCTGATCAATACAACATCATACCTGATCGTGTACTGTACACACACTGGATGTTTTAAAGCACGTTATTCCAAACAATTTAGGAATGTTAGGTGATTTATGCCGTTTATGGAATAAAACCCGACTCTGCGTCCACTACGTAATTTTCCATGGGGGTTTTGCCATGGATCCCCCTCCGGCATGCCACAGTCCAGGTGTTGGTCCCGTTAAAAAAAACTTTTCCATCACTACTGTGGCCAGAAAGAGTCCCTGAAAATGCGCCTGCCTATTGAAGTCTATGGCGGTTCACCCGTTTCACCCGTTCGTGAACATTTTCGGAAGATCACGTTCACCGTTCACGAACGGAAAATTTTATGTTCGCGACATCACTACTTGCCAGGAAGCTGCTAAGCTTTTCCTGATGAAATTCTAAAATGTACCCAATTATATCTCCTATTCTCTCTCTATAGAGCCCCAATACTGTCCTTATAGTATTCCTAGTTTAACTAGATTAGTGGCTTGAGTTTGAAATAGTTTTTTAGCAGACATAGTCAAAACACATCCCATCATAAATCCAGTTGCATGCAGAAAGACCTGGCTGAATACTGCCCCCTAATTGGCTAATCAGACTGACTCAGCCTCTGAGAGAATTATAGCAAGCCCTCCTCCCGCCATTTTCTCCATGGCGCTGTTTTTATGCAGATTAGCCAAAATGAATCTCCAAAACTTCAGATTCATTTGGCGGGCACATTTTTTTAAAATTAATAATGAATCTGATTCATTTAAAATTGATTCACTATAAAAAAAAATACTAAATTTACCAAAAATTTTTTAAAATTTGCAAATTTTCAAGTTTCAATTTCTCCACTTCTATAATACATAGTAATACCTCCAAGAATAGTTATTACTTTACTTTCCCCAAATGTCTACTTCATGTTTGGAACATTTTGGGAACGCCATTTTATTTTTTGGGGACGTTACAAGGCTTTGAAGTTTAGAAGCAAATCTTGAAAATTTTCTGAAAATTTCAAAAACCCAATTTATAAGGACCAGTTCAGGTCTGAAGTCACTTTGTGAGTAGAGTTGAGCCAACAACTGGATGTTCGGGTTCGAGAAGTTCGGCCGAACTTCCCGAAAATGTTCGGGTTCGGGATCCGAAATCGACCCAAACTTCACCCCGAACCCCAACCCCAACCCCAACTCCATTGAAGTCAATGGGGACCCGAACTTTTGGGCACTAAAAAGGCTGTAAAATAGCCCAGGAAAGGGCTAGAGGGCTGCAAAAGGCAGCAAAATGTAGGTAAATCCCCTGCAAACAAATGTGGATATTGAAATGACTTAAAATAAAATAAATAAAAAATAACCAATATCAATTGGCAACTTGGAGGAGTAGGAGGTGGAATAGGAGGTTGGGGTGGCATCAGGTGGGAATGCTATGGGAGTTGATGTTCTCATCACAGCCAAAAAGGATTCATGTCTGCCTGCAGTGCCACAGGCCTCATTTCCAGACTCAGGGCCATGGCACCTGCAAAGAGGAGAGCGGTCCCCTAACAGCAACACAGGCCTCAGGTCAACCTGCAATGTAACAGGCCATTATCATTTATTTTGGCCCCTGACAGCCAGACAGAGGAGAGGCAATTTAACAGTAAAAGAGTTTAATGTATCTCACCCAGACAGCAATCAATTAAACGAAATATAGGCCACTGACACCCAGACATTGGGGCGGTCATTAGACAGTAAAAAGAGTTTAATATCTCCCACCAAGACAACAAATGATTAAACAACTTATAGGCCCCTGACACCCAGACAATGGGGCGGTCATTAGACAGTAAAAAGTGTTATATGTCTGCCAGACTGCCACCAAGACAGCAATCAAGTACGTGAAATTTAGGCCCCTGACACCCAGACAGTGGGGCGGTCAGTAGACAGTAAAAAGTGTTAAATGTCTGCCACCAAGACAGCAAACAAGTACGTGAAAGTTAGGCCCCTGACATCCAGACAGAGGAGAGAGGTCCCATGGCAGCAAAAGAGGCATCATGTCACCCACTAACGGAGAAGGCCACTTTTAGTTATTTAGGCCCCAGCACCCAGACAGAGGAGAGGTTCATTCAACTTTGGGTTGCCCCGCAAAATAATGGTAAAATTAAAAAAAGAGGATTCAATATAGAAGTGCCCTGGAATACAAGAATATATGGTTAAGGGGAGGTAGTTATAAATGTCTATTCTGCACAAGGGATGGACAGGTCCTGTGGGATCCATGCCTGGTTTATTTTTGGGAACGTCAGCTTGTCAACGACTGTGGACAGGCGGCTGCGTTTGTCAGTAATGACGCCACCGGCCGTGCAGAATACACGTTCAGACAAAACACTGGCCGCCGGGCAGGCCAGCACCTCGAAGGCATAACAGGATAAAAGGCTCACTCTGGCCACATGGACAATTTGGAGACCCAGAAGTTGAATGGGGCCGAACCATCAGTTAGTACGCGTAGGGGTGTGCACACGTACTGTTACACCATGTTAGTGAAATGCTGCATCCTGCTAAAACATTCCGTAACAGGTGGTGGTGCAGTTAGCTGTGGCATGGAGACAAAACTTTTCCACATCTCTGACATGCTAACCCTGCCCTCAGAGGAGCTGACCGTGACACAGCTGCGGTGGCGACCTCTTGCTCCTCCTCTGCCTTCGCCTTGGGCTTCCACTTGTTCCCCTTTGACATTTGGGAATGCTCTCAGTAGCGCGTCTACCAACGTGCGCTTGTACTCACGCATCTTCCTATCAAGCTCCAGTGCAGGAAGTAAGGTGGACACATTGTCTTTGTACCGGGGATCCAGCAGGGTGGCAACCCAGTAGTCCGCACACGTTAAAATGTGGGCAATTCTTCTGTCGTTGCGCAGGCACTGCAGCATGTAGTCGCTCATGTGTGCCAGGCTTCCCAGAGGTAAGGACAAGCTGTCCTCTGTGGGAGGCATATCGTCATCGTCCTCCGTTTCCCGCAAGCTATGCACCAGTGATGGGCTCAAGCTGCGTTGGGTGCCTTCCCGCTGTGAACACGCTTCATCTTCATCCTCCTCCACCTCCTCCTCATCCTCCTCGTCCTCCAGGAGTGGGCCCTCGCTGGCCACATTTGTACCTGGCCTCTGCTTTTGCAAAATTCTTCCCTCTGAGCCACATCTAAGAGACTGGCCTGAAAGTGCTAAAAATGACCCCTCTTCCTCCTCCTCCTCCTCCTGGGCCACCTCCTCTTCCATCATCGCCCTAAGTGTTTTCTCAAGGAGACATAGAAGTGGTATTGTAACGCTGATAATGGCGTCATCGCCACTGGCCATGTTGGTGGAGTACTTGAAACAGCGCAACAAGGCACACAGGTCTCGCATGGAGGCCCAGTCATTGGTGGTGAAGTGGTGCTGTTCTGCAGAGCGACTGACCCGTGCGTGCTGCAGCTGAAACTCCACTATGTCCTGCTGCTGCTCGCACAGTCTTTCCAGCATGTGCAAGGTGGAGTTCCACCTGGTGGGCACGTCGCATATGAGGAGGTGGGTGGGAAGGCTGAAGTTACGCTGTAGCGCAGACAGGCAAGCAGCGGCAGGATGTGAACGCCGGAAGCGCGCACAGACGGCCCGCACTTTATGCAGCAGCTCTGACATGTCGGGGTAGTTGTGAATGAACTTCTGCACCACCAAATTCAGCACATGCGCCAGGCAAGGGATGTGCGTCAAATCGGCTAGTCCCAGAGCTGCGATGAGATTTCGCCCATTATCGCACACCACCAGGCCGGGCTTGAGGCCCACCTGCAGCAACCACTTGTCGGTCTGTTGTTCAATACCCCGCCACAACTCCTGCGCGGTGTGGGGCCTGTCCCCCAAACATATGAGTTTCAGAATGGCCTGCTGACGTTTACCCCGGGCTGTGCTGAAGTTGGTGGTGAAGGTGTGTGGCTGACTGGATGAGCAGGTGGAAGAAGAGGAGGAGGAGGCTACAGGAGGCAAAGAATGATGCCCTGCGATCCTTGGCGGCGGAAGGACGTGCGCCAAAGAACTCTCCGCCTGGGGCCCAGCCGCCACTACATTTACCCAGTGTGCAGTTAGGGAGATATAGCGTCCCTGGCCGTGCTTACTGGACCACGTGTGGTTAGGTGGACCTTGTCACAGATAGCGTTGCACAGTGCACACTTGATTTTATCGGATATTTGGTTGTGCAGAGAAGGCACGGCTCTCTTGTAGTCGTGGCTGGGAACAACATACTGTGGCACAGCCATCGCCATCAGCTGTTTGAAGCTGTCTGTGTCCACCAGCCTGAATGACAGCATTTCAAAGGCCAGTAGTTTAGAAATGCTGGCATTCAGGCCCAGGGCTCGAGGGTGGCTAGTTGGGAATTTACACTTTTTCTCCAAGGTTTTTGAGATGGAGAGCTGAACCCTGCCGTGTGACATGGTGGAGATGCTTGGTGACGGAGGTGGTGGGTTTGGTGGTACATCCTCTGTTTGGTGGGCGGCAGGTGCCAACATTCCTCCCGAGGCGGAGGAAGAGGCCGAGGCAGCAGCAGAAGAGGAAGCAGTGGGAGCCTGAGTGAGTTCCTTGTTTTTAAGGTGTTTACTCCACTGCAGTTCATGCTTTGCATGTAGATGCCTGGTCATGCAGGTTGTGCTAAGGTTCAGAACGTTAATGCCTCACTTCAAGCCCTGATGGCACAGCGTGCAAACCACTCAGGTCTTGTCGTCAGCACATTTTTTAAAGAAGTGCCATGCCAGGGAACTCCTTGAAGCTGCCTTTGGGGTGCTTGGTCCCTGGTGTCGGTGGCCAGTAGCAGGTCTCACCACTGCCTCTTCCTCTGAACTATGAAAGTCAGTGGCATGACTTTCATTCCATGTGGGGTCTAGTACCTCATCGTCCCCTGCATCGTCTTCCACACAGTCTTCCTCCCTGACTTCCTGTTCGGTATGCACCTGTGTTTCGTCATCATCAGCAGAGACGTGCAGACTCTGATGAGGTGGTATTCCCATGTCCTCATCATCAGGAAACATAAGTGGTTGTGCATCAGTGCATTCTATGTCTTCCACCTCTAGGGAAGGGCTTGGTGGATTCCCGTGGAAAAACCTGCCAGCAGAGTCTTCAAACAGCATAAGAGACTGCTGCATAACTTGAGGCTCAGACAGGTTCCTTGATGGGCTTGATTTTCAGGCGCCACCTGTGTGCTTTCTGCAGAAGACTGGGTGGGAGATAATGTTGTGAACGCGCTGGATCCACTCTTGGCCACCCAATTGACTAACGCCTCTACTTGCTCAGGCCTTACCATCCTTAGAACGGCATTGGGCCCCACCAAATATCGCTGTAAATTCTGGTGGTTACTGGAACCTGAGGTGGTTGGTTCACTAGGACGTGAGGCTGTGGCAGAATGACCACGTTCTCTCCCAGCACCAGAGGGTCCACTAACAACACCACGACCATGTCCGCGTCCCTTACTAGATGTTTTCCTCATTCCGTTCATATTTGGCCCAATGTATTAAATTCAAATTCAGGCATTTTTTTTACAGGCACCTAACACTATCTGGCTATCTATTTATGTATCATATTACACTAATCCAGGCACAGCAGTAACCATAGATTTAGTGGAATATCAATTGTAGGATTCTGCTTTCAGCACTTGTATTTTAACACTTTGTGTAATATACCCCTTAACAGAAAGAAATACACTTAGAGATGCAAAACAGTGTGTGCAAATGTAGAGGATTATGCTGTATTTTAACACTTACTGTAATATACCCTTTAACGGAAAGAAATACACTTGGAGATGCACGTTGAGTGTAATATACCCTTTTTCAGACAGATTTACACTTGGCCTGCAACAGCTGGAACGCCAAACTTATGGTATTTCTATTTTTGCAAATGAATTTCACCCCAGAAAAAAATATATCCTTTGCCGGACATTATTGAACTGGGCCAGCCACAGCTGAAAACAATGATTTACGGTATTGCTATTTTGGCTATTGAATTTCACCCCAGAACAAAAATATCCTTTGCCGGACACTATTGATCTTGGCCAGCTACTGCTGGGACACCAGATTTAGGGGATTGTTATTTTACAATTGAATTTCACCCCAGAAAATTATCTATCCTTTGCCGGACACTATTAAATTTGGCCAGTCAAAGCTGAAACCACTGATATACGGTATTGCTATTTTGGCAATTGAATTTCACCCCAGAAAATTATCTATCCTTTGATGGACACTATTGAACTTGGCCAGCCACTGCTGGGAAACCAGATTTACGGTATTGCTATTTTGGCAATTGAATTTCACCCCAGAACAAAATATATCCTTTGCCGGACTCTATTAAACTTGGCCAGCCACAACTGAAACCACTGATTTACAGTATTGCTATTTTGGCAATTGAATTTCACCCCAAAACAAAATCTATCCTTTGCCGGACACTATTCAACTTGGCCAGCAACTGCTGGGACACCAGATTTAGGGGATTGCTATTTTGGCAATTGAATTTCACCCCAGAAAATTATCTATCCTTTTCCGGACACTATTAAACTTGGCCATCCACAGCTGAAACCACTTATTTACAGTATTGCAATTTTGGCAATTGAATTTCACCCCAGAACAAATTATATCCTTTGCCGGACACTATTAAACTTGGCCAGCCACAGCTAAAACCACTGATTTATGGTATTGCTATTTTGGCAATTAAATTTCACTCCAGAACAAAATCTATCCTTTGCCGGACACTATTAAACTTGACCAGCCACTGCTGGGACACCAGATTTAGGAGATTACTATTTTGGCAATTGAATTTCACCACAGAAAAAAATCTATCCTTTGCAAGACAGCAGACATTATTACACTTGGCTAGCCACAGCTGCAACACTAGATTGAGGGGATTGCTATTTTGGCAATTGAATTTAACCCCTCAATAAAATATAAAAATTTCTATCCTGAGTTTCTAGGGGTGACAATAAGCACAGCCAAGCCCCTGATGTAGAATATAGCAAAAAAATAAAAATAAAAACTAGTATTGATGGATTGATGGACTTGGTGGCAGCTTGTGCTGGTGCACCACAAGACACAAAATGGCCGCCGATCCAAGTGACAGAAAAACGCTCTGTGCAGCCTAGAAACCAGTGAGCAATTAACTAGCAGAAGTTAAATGATTCACAGCTGTAAATCGATCACTTCATTAGTTGTTTTTTCTTAGTTTTCCCTGCCTAATCTCGTCCTCACGGCAGCTGCGTCCTATCCCTACACTAATCAAAGCAGAGTGACGTGCAGCGCTACATGACTCCACCTTAAATAGAGGCTGGGTCACATGCTGCACTTGGCCAATCACAGCCATGCCATTAGTAGGCATGGCTGTGATGGCTTCTTAGGGCAAGAAGTAAAATGCTAGCTGTTTGGCTGCTGTGCAGCCCTTCAGAAAGCGGGAAGAAATCACCGAACAACGAGCCCGAACCTTTTTGGAAATTTTCTGGTCCGGGTCCCGAACACCCCAAAATTCGGTACGAACTCGAACTATACAGTTCGGGTTCGCTCATCCCTATTTGTGAGGCTTACATAAAAGAAACCACCCAATAATGACCCCATTCTACACCTACACCTCTCAAGGTATTCAAAACTTTACAAACGTTGTTAACCCTTTAGGTGTTCCACAAAAGTTCCTGGCAAATGGACATAAAATTTCAGAATTTTGATTTTTTGGCAGGAACAAAGCAAGGGTTAACAGCCAGACATAACCCAATATTTATTGCCCTGATTATGTAGTTTGCAGAAACACCCCATATGTGGTTGTAAACTGCTGTGTCGCCAAACGGCAGGGCATAGAATGAAGGGAACGCCATATGGTTTTTGGAAGGCAAATTTTGATGGACTGGTTTATTTACACCATGGCCCATTTAAATTTTTTTTATTTGACACTTAGTCTGATCAGACTTCTGCCTTTAGCAAAATTCTGATCAGAGTTCTGTTACCATGGCAAGCAGGACGCCTTTGAAGGCGTCCTGTTGCCATGGTTTCCCTCCTCCACTGCTATAACAGAGCAGCCGAGGATGGGGAGGGAGGGAAGCTGAGGACTGGAGCTAGGGGGGCTGCACCAGGCACAGCAGCTCCCTGCCTCTTAACCACTTCCATACAGCGGTCCCTACAGACCGCGGCATGGAAGGGGTTAAAAGGCTGCAATCCGTGCCTGTACTTATGTCAGCAGTTACAAGCAGAGTGTCAGCTGACACTCTGCTAAAACGCTTGGCCATCCTGAAATTGATCGGAGGGGCAGGCAGAGGATCGCGCGCCCGCACCGCCCGCAATCCCCTCCCCCTTCCCGCACCGCCCATCACAATGAAGGCAAAGGGGGGGGGGGTTACAAGAATAAAAAAAAAAAACATTTGGAAGCATTTTAAAGTTTCTGATCAGATACATCGCAAAGCGCTGCAAACTGCAGGTCTGAATTGACCTGCGGTTTGCAGCGATCGCTGATATGGGGGGGGGGGTCCCCCCTCGGCATATGAACATGGTTCCACGATTGCAGCAGGAATCATGTTTCTAGTGCTTTTTTTTTTTTTACACCCGATTAAATCTAGGGTGTATGGGTACGCCCTGTGTCCTTAAGGACTCGGACATTAGGGCGTACCCATACGCCCTATGTCCTTAAGAGCTTAAACGGCAGCAGCTTATTGTCATCTTATAGATCTTGTACAAGGCAGTAGTTTTGTCTTGCAGCACTTTGAAGAAAAACTGCTTGATACACGTATAGAATTATAAGCAGCCAAGCTTTTAAGCTGTGGGCACTTAGAAGCCATCACAGACAGTCATAATCTAGTAATGGCATGTGATTGGCCAGTGCATCATGTGACCCAATCTCTATACAAGCTGGATCACATGTAGCACCTTCCATCAGTAGTGCATGGATAGGAAGCAGGCAGCTGAAGTGAGAGAGAGAGTGTTAGGAATTTCATATGGCTATTTATTCTGGTGGGTGACCTATAGTGATTTTTTTGTGGGTGCTGCACACCAGGTTTGCACCCCTGACACAAAAATATAATAATTAATATGGCTGTTAACTCTGTGGCTGACCTATAGCGATTTGTTTGGGAATGCACTGCACCATCTTTATACCCCTGACACAAAAATATAATAGTTAATCAGTCTGTTAGTTCGGCGGGTGACATATACCCATTTTTAGTGTGAGGTAAACCTGCACTACATCCGTGACAGGGAAATAAATATAGTTAATCTGTCTGTTAGTTCGGTGGGTGACATTTACTAGTGTTGATCACGAATTTTCAAATTGCGAATTTTAATCGCGAATATCGGGACTTCGAGAATTTGCGAATATTTAGAATATCGCAAAACATATTCGCAATTGCGAAAATTTGCATTAAAAAATCACATAGATTTGCATAAAAATGTGCATAAATTTGCAACATGTGCATAACAATCAGCATAAACTTAGGCGTTTTAAATATATATTTTAAATGCCAGTTTATGCAAATTTTTATGCAAATTGTATGCACATTTTATGCAAATGTATGCAATTTTTAATGCTAATTTTCATAATCAGAAAATAATGACTGGAGATTACAAATTTGTTAATTTGCGAATATATGGAAAATATTTGCCCAAATATTCGCGAAATATTGCAAATTCGAATATTGCCCCTGCCGCTCATCACTAACATTTACCCATTTTTGGTGTTAAGTACACCTACACTGCATCCGTGACAGGGAAAATAATATAGTTAATCATCTGTTAGTTTGATGGGTGATATATACCCATTTTTTGTGTAAGGTAGACGTGCACTGCATTTGTGAGAGGGAAATTAATGTAGTTAATCTATCTGTTTGATCGTTGGATGACATATACCCATTTTTGGTGTGATGTACACCTGCACTGTATATATGACAGGGAAATTAATATAGGTAAGGGTGGGTTCACATCAGCGTTACAAATTCTGTTATGGTTTTCCATTATAACATGGTTATAACTAGAGATGAGCAAATTAAAAAAAAAAAAACGATTCGGCTGGTTCCGAAAAAATTTGCTTCAATCCAAATTTATTCACGGTGAATCACATTAAAAAACTGCTATTTCCGAGCAGCAGAGAGCATTTATAGGGGTGTAGAACACTGTGCCTTTCAGTAACACACATAGGGAGTATGCTATGGTAGTGAAATTATTTTGTGAGTCAGTATGACATGCAGATGACTGGGGTCGCTCATAGAATCACTGCATACTTATTTGGGCAGTCACGGGGACAAAACTGACCAAATAACTCAAGTATCAACTCAGCCTTACAGGTAGATGTTAGCTTCAAGAAGAAGCGCAGTCAATTGATTCCACATAGATGTCTACAAAACCTGTTCTATCAAACGCTTATACAAGTAGAGCCCCTCTGACAGAGTGGTGAGGGTGTCAGCAGAAAGTTTTTGTTGACGTCATTGAGTAAACTTATGACATAGTGGTGAGGTGGAAACAACAGGAGGAGACCACAGAGTGGCCCAATGACAGGGTCTGGAGGTGGAAGCAGTATGAGGAGACCACAGAGTGGAACAATGACAGAGTCCGGAGGTGGAGGCAGTAGCAGAATCAGAAGGAGGCCACAGAGTGGCACAATTTCTGAGTGTGGAGGTGGCAGCAGCATGAGAAGACCACAGAGAGTCACAATGACAGAGTGTGAAGGTGGCATCAGCATGAGGAGCCCACAGAATGGCATAATCACAGTCTGGAGGTGGCAGCAGAATCAGGAGGCCTCAAAGTGGCACAATAACAGAGTGTGGAGGTGGCAGCAGCAGGAGTAGGCCACAGAGTGGCACAATTATCGAGTCTTGAGGTGGCAGAAGCAGCAACAGCATCAGGAGGATGCCTCAGAGTGACACAATGACCAAGTAAGATAGAAGCAGTATGAATAGGCCACAGAGTGGCACAATAACAGAGTGTGGAGGCGGCAGCAGAATCAGGAGGCCACAGAGTGGCATAGTGACAGATTGTGGAGGTGGAAGAAGCATAAGTAGGCCACAGAGTGGCACAATGATCAAGTTTGGAGGTGGCAGAAGCAGCTGCAGCATCAGGATGAGGCCACAGAGTGGCACAATGACCAAGTGTGGAGATGGCAGCCGCATGAGGTGACCACAGAGCAGCACAATGAAAGAGTGTGGAGGTGGCAGCAGCATGAGTAGGCCACAGAGTGGCACAATGACAGAATATGGAGGTGGCAGCAGAATCAGGAGGCTGCAAAGTGGCACAGCAGAATCAGGCACAATAAAGGAGTCTGGAGGTGGCGGAAGCAGCAGCAACATCAGCAATGACCAAGTGTGGAGATGGCAGCAGCATGAGGAGACCACAGAGAGTAGGCCACAGAGTGGCACAATGATTGAGTCTGGAGGTGGTGGCAGCAGCAGTAGAATCAGGGGGAATAATGACCAAATGTGGAGATGTCAGCAGCATGAGGAGACCACATAGCGGCACAATGACAGAGTGAGGAAGGGGCAGCAGCATGAGGAAGCTAAAGAATTGCACAATGAAAGAGTATGAAGATGGCAGCAGAATCAGGAGGCCACAGAGTGATAATCACAAAGTGTGGAGGTGGCAACAGACTGAGTAGGCCACAGAGTGGCACAATAACAGAGTGTGGAGGTGGCAGCAGCATGAGTAGGCCACAGAGTGGCACAATGACACAGTGTGGAGGTGGCAGCAACATGAATAGGCCACAGAGAGAAGGCCACAGAGTGGCACAATGATTGAGTCTGGAGGTGGTGGCAGCAGCAGCATCAGGAGGAGGCTACAGAGTGGCATAATGACCAAATGTGGAGATGACAGCAGCATGAAGGGATTAGTGTTGATCACGAATATTCAAATTGCGAATTTTAATCGCGAATATTGGCACTTCGAGAATTCGCAAATATTTAGACTATTTCAAAATATATTTGTAATAGTGAATATTCGTTTATTTTAAATACCAGTCTATGCGAATTTTTATGCAAATTTTATGCAAATTTTTAGTGCAAATTTTCACATTCATAAAAAAGGCATGAAGAACAGGAATTCGCGAATTCACGAATTCGCGAATATATGGCGAATATTCGCCCAAATATTCGTGAAATATCGCAAATTTGAATATTGCCACTGCTGGTCATCACTAGAGGGGGCCACAGAGCGGCACAATGACAAATTCTGGAGGTGGCAGCAAAATAAGGAGACCACAGAGTGGCAGAATGACAGATTGTGGGGGTGGCAGCAGCATGAGGAAGCCAAAGAATGGCACAAAGACAGAGTATGGAGGTGGCAGCAGAATCAGGAGGCCACAGAGTGGCACAATGACCAAGACTGGAGGTGGCAGCAGCATGAGTAGGCCACTGAGTTGCACAATTACCAAGTCTGGAGGTGGCGTCAGCAGCTGTAGCATCAGGAGGAGGCAACAGAGTGGCACAATGACCAAGGGTAGAGATAGAGATGGCAGCAGCATGAGGAGACCACAGAGCGGCACAATGACAGAGTGTGGAAGTGGCAGCAGCATGAGTAGACCACAGAGTGTCAGGGTGACATAGTGTAGAGATGGCAGCAGCAGCATCAGGATACCACAGACATTAAGCAGTGGAATGATGTTGTTCACAAATAATGTGGCATCTTTAAAGGGCCTGAGCAACTGGCAGGTGTCACGCATGAGCTGCAGCTGGCTGACATCGAAGCTGACATCGAAGTTACACAGGGGAGTATTCCTATCCACTTGCATCATAAAGAAATCACTGATGGCCTTTCTCTGTTCGTATAGTCAATCCAACATATGGAGGTTGGAATTCCAATGGGTGGAAACATAGCATATCAGCCTATGTTGGAGGATGCCGTTCTGCCTCTGCAACGTAAGAAGGGTGTGCTTTGCGGTGGATTTTTAAGATGTCTTGCAGGTGGGTGGAATACTTCAGGAATCACTTGACAACCAGATTGAACTCAGCATGGCTCAGCCTTCTTTGATGCAGCGCCGACACAATGTTCTTCCCGTTGTCGGATCTAATTTCAGTTGTCGCAGAGAAAGCCATGATTCGATTTCTTGATGAATCACATGGAGCAGTTCCTCCCCTGTTTGATTACGTTCACCCAGGGAAACGAGGTGCAGAACAGTGTGACACCGCCATGCCCTGCAAATGTGGTATGCTGGAGGGGCACTGTGACTTGTCCCTGTAGTAGAGGCTGAGGACACGGTGGAGGATGAGGAGGCAGAGGTGGACATTGTCGCTGGACCAACGGCGTGAGAACGTGGATGCGGAAGCGGCTTAACCTGGCCAAGTTGCTGTTGTGGCGTTGCAGGAACCACATTAACCCAGTGGGCCGTAAAGGACATGTACTGTCCCTAACCGTAGTTAAAGCTCCACGCATCGCGCTGCCGTGCACTTTAGCAGACATCAAAAGACTCAAGGACCGGCTAACCTTCTGTTCTACATATCTATGCAGGGCTGGTACTGACTTTTTTGCAAAGAAATGACGGCTTGGGACTCTCTACCTCAGCTCAGCAGAAGCCATTAGTTCTGTAAACTGTAAAGGGGGAAAGTCCACCACTTGTAAAGGGAGGGACTGCAGCACCAGCAACTTGGACAGAAGCACGTTCAGCTTCTGCGCTGTTGGTTGCGTGCAGGCATTCTGCTGTATCTTGGCAATCGCTTCAGGGATCGATTGCTGATGGAATGACCGATGAGGAGTAGGAGGAGGAAGAGCATCAGGACCAGCAGAAGATGGAAATGAATGACAGATCCTTTCGGCCGAGGTGGTGGAGTCTTGACTGCCTGAAACCCGTTGCATGCCACTGTGTGATGCAGCGGTTGCTGCGACTGGCTGGACCACCACATTGGAGCAAAGGCTCTCCCAGGCCACTGTATGGTGATGCTGCATATGTTGACACAGGGCCGTAGTGCCAACATTGGCACCCTGGCCACGCTTCAGCCTCTGCCCACAGATTCAACATATGGCCACGTTCACCTCCTCTGGCGCTTTAAAAAAAAAATTGCCACACCACCGATTAGGTGATTTTCAACCCAACAGTCCGCACTGACTGACTGCTACCGACGTTGCCTCCGTGAGCCCCTATTTCCCGGGAGGGTAGGCTCCTGCAAATCAGGTGGTCTACCACAGGCACGTTTGGCTCACGACCTCCCACTGCTGCCACCCTTCTTACTCCCAGCCATGCTACCACTTTGCTGGCTCCTGATGATGATGAAGCCCCTTCTGCACCCGGCTACCAAGTGCCATTGGCTTCATCATCAACTAGTAGTGTCTGCACGTCACTAATGTCCTCCTCAACGGCCTCTGTGTCAGGAGCCTGACCGCTCGCAACACCACCACCCACACCACTCTCTTCATCACTACTTGCCTGCCTAGCGAAGGAAACAGCAGGTATTTCCTCCACATCATGGCTGGGCAGTCGCTGCCGACTGACCTCTAGTAGCTCTCCTTCGCTGACAAGTGTAGTTGAGCCTACAGCATATACTACTTCTCGCGGTGAGGGAACAGAAAAGGACGGAGGCAGGTTGAGGACAGGTGAGGGCACAGGGCCTGCTCATCGACTATGCCAACTAAGGGTTGTGTCTGACGAACCCACCGACTGTTGGCTGGGGGGGTGTTATGTCACTTGGAATGAAGTGGATGACCGAGTTAACCAATCAAGAACCTTTGGGTTGCTGGTCACGGACACGACCGCTAGATGACACCGGGAGCTAAGGCCTCTCGCTGCGACTCCTGCTGCCATGTCCCCTTACTCTGCTGCAACCTCTGCCTGCGCCAGAAACATTTAGGTCTCTTCCACTCCTCTGTGAATGGCCTGGCACTTCTCTATCAGACATATCTTTTAGCTGAACAAAATAAATTAAAAGCAAATAAAAACACCCCTAAAATCAACGAATATATTTTTCTTTTTCTACTGAAATATGTACATTAGAATTATTTTTCACCACAAATAACGGCAACTGTGAACTGCATATATATTTTTATTATAGTACAGAATTAAGTCAGTAAATGCTTTTAACCCTAAATAACTGCAGAAGTGAACTGCATATATATTTTTCTTTTTGTAATGAAATAGGCCACTAAACGCTTTTACCGCAAATAACAGCAACAGTGAACTGCGTATATATTTTTATTGTAGTACAGAAATATGTCAGTAAATGCTTTTAACCCCAAAAACTGCAGAAGTGAACTGCGTATATATTTTTCTTTTTGTAATGAAATAGGCCACTAAACACTTTTACCTGCAAATAACAGCAACAGTGAACTGCGGATAAATTTTTCTTGTAGTACAGAAATATGTCACTCAAAGCTCTCAGCACATGTAGCTGCAGAATTGAACTGCATATATATTTTTCTTTTTGTAAGGAAGCAGGCCACTAAACGCTTTTAGCGCAAATAACGGCAACTGTGAACTGTGTATATATATTGTGTATATATTTTTATTGTAGTACAGAAATAAGTCAGTAAATGCTTTTAACCCCAAATAACTGCAAAAGTGATCTGCATATATATTTTTCTTTTTGTAATGAAATAGGCCACTAAACGCTTTTACCCCAAATAATGGCAACAGTGAACTGCGAATATAATTTTCTTGATGTACAGAAATACGTCACTAAATGCTCTCAGCACATATAGCTGCAGAAGTGAACTGTGTATATATTTTTTATTTTTCCGCAGATATAAGCCACTAAAGGCTTTTCAACATAGCACTTGGACCCCATTAACAAATTGCTGGAATGACAGAGCTATATAATGGCTATTTGGATCCACAAATTATCTTTCCCTGCACTGGTAGATTGCTTTTCTAGCACTGTCCCTAGCGCCTTCTGGCATCTCTCTCTGCATTAGATGCTGTGAAAAGATTCCTCCCTATCCTTTCCCTGCATTTATAAATTGTTTTTTCATTATTTTTTTTTTTTTTTCACAATTAGCTTTTTCCTATTGCTTTTCCTAGCACCTTCTCACGTCTGTCCCTGCACTCAGAATGCTGGAAAATGGCAGAATCTAAAATGGCTGCCATATTTATAGGTCTGTGACATCACAGGGCTGACTGGCTGCTGATTGACTGCATGCATGCATATCAATCTTGGTGATCCCGCCTTCCCAGAGTTCTTTGCCCCATGTCCTCAGTTCTCACACGTGTGGTTGCCATTTTAGGAAAATTTGCATTCGTTGCGAATCGAATTCTTCCTGAAATTAGGATCGAATTCAACTTCGTCTGATTCGATTCGCTCATCTATAGTTATAATGGAGAATAATGGAATCCATAAGACAGAAATCAAAACAGAAGCCTTAAAAATGCATTCAGTTTTGATAATTTATAATACAAGTCTATGGGCAGCAGAACGGAACCATCCTGTTTTCCATTATGCTGCCCACAGAATTGCATTATGACGGATTACAAAACAGAATGCCTTTTAATTAGAAGTCTATGGGGATCATAATGGATCCCTCCCATTTCTGTTATCATAATGGAAAAAAAAGTCCTGTTGACAGGACTTTGTTTTCCATCTTGCATAACGGGAACCAGACGGATCATTTATGATTCCCATAGACTTCTTTTATGACAGATCAAAACAGAATGCCTCCTAAAGGCTTCCGTTTTTACTTCCATCTTATGGATTCCGTTATTTTCCGTTATAACATGGAATCCATAACGCTGATATGAACTCACCCTAATGGGGGGGTAGATGAGGGGGAGGGTGAATAGTGAGGAGGCTGAGGAAAGTGAGCTAGCTGGGTAACAGTTAGAAAGCGGGGTAGAGGGAAGAGTGCCAGGGAGGTTAGCCCTGATCTGACACCCCCCAACAAGTTTGCACGTTTGGCACGGAGGGCGATATCTGTTGCAGCCGGACACTTAACCTGCCAGTCAGGGAAATGTCAGTTCTAGTAAGCAGAGGACCAGCAGTGAAGGGCAGGCCAGACAGGTTCTGGTAGTGGGAGACTCCATTATTAGGGGAACAGTTAGGGCAATCTGTCGCAAAAAACGTGATCGCCGAACAGTGTGCTGTCTTCCTGGTAGAGTTCGACACATCACAGATCGGGTTGACAGATTACTGGGAGGGGCTGGAGAAGATCCAACTGTCATGGTCCATGGTCGGAACCAATGTGTCACAGCCGCTACCTCTGGCTGTGACCTTCTGTCTATGCTCGTACTGCAGCTCCTCACTGCAGTTCCGTTCCTGTGTGTTGTATGTGGTTCTGTATGGGTTAACTCTCCTGTGTGCCTATTAGGAGTTAATTCTCTCTGTCCTCTCGATGGGTGTGGCCTCTCTGCTGCACTCATGGAACCTGTAAATAAGGCTGGTGTTCCCTCAGTTCTGGGTCAGCTCTCCTGTTGTGTGTTTGTCCTGTCCTGCTCCGGGTTTGTACTCTGTCTCCCATGCTGCTGACCCATGGGATCCGTGTCTGTCTGTGTTCTGTGGGCTCATTGTAGTCATTATTACTGTGTTTCTGCTATTAGTTCTGCCAGTTATGTTTGAGTCACCTTGTGTTTATTAATATGTCTTTATGCCTCTGCCCTGATTAGTCTTGCCTGTCTTGTTTTATGTCTGTCTTCCCCCGGAAGGGGGTCTGTCGTTCCTCGGAGGGGGAATGTTCTCCACTCATGGCAATAACCTCGGAGCAGCCCCCGTGCTGCTGGTGCAGCGGACATAGTTCGTGCAGCAGCTCTCATGTTGCTGGTTGCCATGAGCTATGTATTTAGTATTTTGTTATACTTTGCCTCTCCTGTTATGCCTTGTTCACTGTCTGGTTTATGTTTAGATTCCTTGTTTGTATTTGCCTGTCTATGTTATGTTTTCCTATGTACCGTCGGTACCTTCTGGTACCCGTTGTCCGTTCGTTCCTGTTGTCACTGTCTAGTTCACGCTGTGGAGTGGAATCTGGCAACTTCCTGCTGCAAAGCCTAACCTTACCATCTAGGGCCCTAGTGCAGTGCTTCCCAACCAGTGTGCATCCAGATGTTGCAAAACTACAACTCCCAGCATGCCTGGACAGCCTAGAGTATTACTAGACAGTGGTGCCCCCCTAGAGTATTACTAGACAGTGGCGCAGTGGGGGTTTTCTCCCACTGTGCTGACGGTACATAGAGCTCATGTTTTGCCTGTGCTTCCTTCCTTGGCTTTTGTTTGTGCAATAAACTCTTGTGTGTCTGTACCTGATTTCCGTATCTTTATTGCTTGACAACACGGAGGTCTTTCTTGGGCCTCCAACTCGTGACACAATGACAAAGTTAGAGGTAGGTGAAGAGTCCTTAAAAAATGATTTCAGGGATTTAGGTCAAAAGCTTAGGGCAAGGACCTCAAAGGTCGTGTTTTCCGAAATACTGCCTTGTACCACGAGCAACACAAGAAAGGCAGCAGGAGATTAAGGAGATTAACAAGTGGCTTAAGAACTGGTGTAGGAAGGAGGGGTTTGGGTTCCTGGAGAACTGGGACGATTTCTCTGTCGGCTACAGGCTCTATCGTAGGGACGGCCTGCACCTCAATGGGGAAGGGGCAGCTGTGTTGGGGAAAAAGATGGCTAGAAGGTTGGAGGAGTGTTTAAACTAGGGACTTGGGGGAGGGTAATTACATTAAAGGATGGGAAGATGGTGCAGATAGAGAACGGGGGCGAGGTAGTGGGACTGGGGGAGGAATGGAAGGAGGAACTAGAACAGTTCAGAAGGAAAGGTGTATGGTTAAAAATATACATAAACCTCTAAATTGTATGTACACTAATGCCAGAAGCCTGACTACCAAACTGGGGAACTAGAATTAGTGATGTGTGAGGAGGACTATGACATAGTGGAAATAACTGAGACATGGCTGGATGATAACTATGACTGGGCAGTTAATGTGCAAGGATACAGTCTGTTTAGAAAGGATCGTCAAAACCGGAGAGGGGTAGGGGTCTGCCTTTATGTAAAGTCCTTTCTAAAGCCCACAGTCCGAGAAGATATAAGTGAACATGTGGAGTCAATGTGGGTAGAGATACATGGAGCCAAAAACAATAATAAATTACTAATAGGAGTTTAGTATAAACCACCTAATCTACCAGAGTCCACAGAAAATAACCTACTAAATGAGATAGACGAGGCGGCAAATCCTAATGAGGTGGTTATTATGGGAGATTTCAACTACCCAGATATAGACTGGGAAACTGAAAGCTGTACATCACATAAAGGAAACAGGTTCTTGGCAATAACCAAAGACAATTACCTTTCCCAACTGGTTCAGGACCCGACTAGAGGGACAGCCATACTGAACTTAGTATTAACCAATAGACCTGACAGAACAACAGACATGCAGGTTGGGGGACACCTGAGAAATAGTGACCATAAAGTAAAAACCTTCCTATTATCATTCAAAAGAGCATTTCTACTCATTCAAAAATACCAAACTTCAAAAAATCTAAATTTATCCAACTAAGATAGGCCATAGGCCTAACTAACCAAAACAAAGTCCTCAAAAAAAACAATACAGCCACAAAATGGGATATCTTTAAAAGCATCCTAAAATCTCTATGTGAGAGGTACATACCGTATGGGAATAAAAGGTTAATGAACAAAAAGAAACCAATGTGGATAAATTGAACTGTAAAGAAATAAATAAATGAAAAAAAGAAAGCATATAAATCACTAAAGCAGGAGCGTAGCGAGGAAGCACTGAAAAACTATAAGGGAAAAAATAGAACATGTAAAAAACTAATAAAAGCGGCCAAACTAGAGACCGAGAGATTAATTGCCAAAGTGAGTAAAACTAAACTAAATGTTCTTCAATTATATAAATGTTAAAAAGTATAAATCTGAAGGTGTCGGCCCTTTAAAGAGTAATTTTGGGGGGAGTTGCAGAGAGCGACAAGGAGAAAACAAAACTGTTAAATATTTTTTTCTCCAATGTATTTACTGAGGAAAATAAACTGTAAGATGAAATGCTGAATGTAAAAATAAATTCCCCATTAAAAGTGTCCTTTCTGATACAGGAAGAAGTACAACAGCGACTTAAAAAAATTAAAATAGACAAATTGCCAGGACCGGATGGCAAACACCCCCGTATCCTATGGGAATTAAGTAATGTCATAGCCAGACCCTTATTTCTGATATTTGCGGACTCTATACTGACAGGGAATGTTCCAGAGGATTCGCGCATAGCAAATATGGTGCCAATATTCAAAAAGGGTCCAAAAATAGAGCCTAGAAACTAGGGTTGGGCAATATACCGGTGTCTGCGATATACCGCGGTATTAAGAAACTGCGATATGGCGATATCACAGTTTCCTAATAACCGCGGTATTTAATGACGTCATAGGAGCGGTCGCACGTGTGCCGACCGCTCCTAAAACGTCCATATACTGCGCCTGCACAAAGGAAATGTTGGTCCCCGCAGCGGCTGCCTCCTGCTTTCTCCTACTTGCCATGACTCTGCCCCCTGAACTGACACAAAGCCCGGGAACTGCGGGCACAGAGCGGCCCCTTACATACTGCAGCCGTATCCTGGAGTCCATAGAAGGGAAAGCTGGGGGCACTGGAGAATGGAGAACCTGGGGATCGGCACATGAAGTTCCCCGCAGCAGCCGCTGCCTCCTGGCTCCTAGCCCCGCCCACCACCAAAGGCAGGAAGTGCCGGGACAGCAGCAAGTGAGGGAGGCCATGCAGGTCTCTCAGGGAGTTCTCCAGATCCTGGCCTGCCACTGTCCAAGAAGGGAGAAGCAGGTATAAGATAGTGGCCCTCTCCTCCTAGGCCCCAGCTGTAGCCCCTACACAGGGCTTCTCTACACACTAGAAGGTGATGGGGAATATACCTGTCAGGAGGCCCAGCAGTAGAAGCCCCCCACTATAATGTCTCCCTGTGGCCCCTATACTGGAGCAATAAGGAGACATTACTGTATACTGTATGGGGCGACAAGGAGACATTATACTGATTTGGGAAAGGGGTTATAATGTCACCTTGTGGCCCTCATACAGTATAACGTCTTCATGCATCTGCCCCCATTTAGTATAATGTCACCTTATGGCTGCCCCCATACATTATAATATCTCCTTGTGGCTGCCCCCATACAGTATAAATTCTCCCTGTAGCTGCCCCCATACAGTATAACGTCTCCTTGTGGCCACCCCCATACAGTATAACGTCTCCTTGTGGCTGCCCCAGTGCCCCATACAGTATAACGTCTCCTTGCATCTGCCCCCATACAGTATAACGTCTCCTTGCATCTGCCCCCTACAGTATAACGTCTCCTTGCATCTGCCCCCTACAGTATAACGTCTCCTTGCATCTGCCCCCTACAGTATAACGTCTCCTTGCATCTGCCCCCATACATTATAACGTCTCCTTGCATCTGCCCCCATACATTATAATATCTCCTTGTGGCTGCCCCCATACAGTATAAATTCTCCCTGTAGCTGCCCCCATACAGTATAACGTCTCCTTGTGGATGCCCCATACAGTATAACGTCTCCTTGTGGATGCCCCATACAGTATAACGTCTCCTTGTGGATGCCCCATACAGTTTAACGTCTCCTTGTGGCTGCCCCCATACAGTATAATGTGACCTTGAAGCTGCCCCATACAGTATAACGTCTCCTTGAAGCTGCCCCCATACAGTATAACGTCTCCTTGTGGCTGCCCCATACAGTATAACGTCTCCTTGTGGATGCCCCATACAGTATAACGTCTCCTTGTGGCTGCCCCCATACAGTATAATGTCTCCTTGTGGCCCCCATACAGTATAACGTCTCCTTGTGGCCCCCATACAGTATAATGTCTCCTTGTGGCCACCCCCATACAGTATAACGTCTCCTTGTAGCCACCCCCATACAGTATAATGTCTCCAAGTGTTTTTTTTCTTCTAAATGGGCATTTATCGTGATATATATTGTTATTGCGATACATTTCTTAATATCGTTATCGTGGCAATATTTTTGATATCGCCCAACCCTACTATAAACTATAGGCTGGTAAGTTTAACATCGGTCGTGTGTAAACAGATTTAAGGTTTTCTGAGAGATGCTATCTTAGAGGATCTCAACGGAAATAAGCAAATAACGCCATATCAGCATGGCTTCATGAGGGATCGGTCATGCCAAACTAATTTAATCAGTTTCTATGAGGAGGTAAGTTCTCGACTTGACAGCTGCGAATCAATGGATGTCGTATATCTTGACTTCTCCAAAGCATTTGACACTGTACCATATAAAAGGTTAGCTTAAAAATTAGAATGCTCGGACTGGAAGAAAATGTCTGTATGTGGGTAAGTAACTGGCTGTGTGATAGAAAACAGTAACGGTACACACTCAGATTGGGTCACTGTCACTAGTGGGGTATCTCAGGGTCAGTATTGGGCCCAAATCTCTTCAATATATTAATGATCTTGTAGAAAGCTTGCATAGAAAAATATCAATATTTGCAGATGACACTAAACCGTGTAAAGTAATTATCACTGAAGAGGACAGTTTTCAACTACAGAGGGACCTGGATAGATTGGAGGCTTGGGCAGAGAAGTGGCGGATGAGGTTTAACACTGACAAATGTAAAGTTATGCACATGGGAAGGAAAAATGCAAGTTGCCCGTACATACTAAATGGTAAAACACTTGGTAACACTGACATGGAAAAGAATCTAGGAATTTTAATAAACAGCAAACTAAGCGGCAAAAACCAGTGTCAGGCAGCTGCTGCCAAGGCCAATAAGATAATGGGTTGCATCAAAAGGGCATAGACGCCCGTGATGAGAACATAGTCCTACCACTTTACGAATCGCCAGTCAGACCACACATGGAGTACTGTGTACAGTTCTGGGCTCCTGTGAACAAGGCGGACATAGCAGAGCTGGAAACTGTTTAGAGGAGGACAACTAAAGTAATAACTGGAATGGGGCAACTACAATACCCAGAAAGATTATCAAAATTAGGGTTATTCAGTTTAGAACAAAGACGACTGAGAGGAGATCTAATTACTGTGTATAAATATATCAGGGGTCAGTACAGAGATCTATCCCATCATTTATTTATCCCCAGGACTGTGACTGTGATGAGGGGACATCATCTGCGTTTGGAGGAAAGAAGGTTTGTACACAAACATAGAAGAGGATTATTTACGGTAGGAGCAGTGAGACTATGAAACTCTATGCATGAGGAGGTGGTGGTGGTGAGTACAATAAAGGAATTCAAGAGGGGCCTGGATGTATTTCTGGAATATAATAATCATTTTTTTTTGCCTTCCCCTGTGATAGGATGATAATTACAGATGACTAGATGAATCAGCTTGGATTAAGTCTTTTCTGGCACCAGGAGAGTGAATATGACCATATCAGACACGACACATATGATGATCAAAATCACTCTGTTTATTGATAATAAGCCTTTATAGGACATTATACGCCCTTTCATTATTCAATCATCTTTTTCCAAACAATATAGCCTCCAATCATAATGAGACACATACTGTCATACAACATACTTTCCCCAGTTACATCCTGGCCTTCCTGCTCCACGTACTAGCTGACGCAGACAAGATAAGGAATTCCGGTTAGATACTCGGCTGCCCAAAACATTTGGTTATGACAGAATGTTCTTACACAAAGTTCAAGACAGCACATTCCTTCAATCCCCTCTTAGAACCTTATATTCATATTATATGGTTCTCCTTGCCCCTCTTTTGCCTATAAGTTCTTAAGTATTCCATATAAGCCTCTGGGGTATATTCTTCAGGCCTTGGTGGGGTATTGTTCATCTCACCTGTGAGCACTGGAGTATAATAAGACATTGAGCGCACCCTCTTTTCAGTGAAACTTTGACATGTGGAAAGAAGCGAGGGTACGCATTGTACACAGCAACATAAGCATATCATTATAGCAATGATAGCAAATACCACTCCTAATACATATCGGATTTGACCAAAGTCAGGTATCCAGCTAAAAAGCCAATCCCACCATCCTTGATTAGCGTCTTGTTTTATGTGTTTTATCATTTCTTCTAATTTTATCTTTTATCCCTTGGGAATGATCTGACAAATTAAAACAGCACATACCTGAAAAAGCAGAGCGCCTTATACTTTGTTGTAATAGCAGATAATCAATGGTTGCCCTATTCTGTAGAATTGCCTTCTTACATGACTGTATATCTAGCAATGTGTCCTGCAAGATTGCGCTAGTGACATTTATTTCTTTTACCATAAAGCAAGCAAGCCTTGAGATTGTCTTGTGGTTATATGCAGCTAACCCTGGTACTCCTACCATTGATATTGCCAGGCTTAAGTACTCTGTTTCTGAGAGAAGGTTCACATTATAATTACAATCTTCCGGTAACTGCACAGAAGATTCTCGTGTATAACGTGTTTGTGTTGCAGGAATTAATGGTATCATGGTTAATGTTAACCTAGCTATCGTGCAGGGTCCATCTGTTATGTTTGCTGGTATGTACGTGTAACTAAAGTTTCCGCATGCTAACACCCATCCTGTTGGAAGGGGGACATGTTTGTCTAAGGATGGCACTATCTTTGTGATATTACATTGCATATTTCTTCCTGATATCATCTTTTTGCAACTACTTACGCCCCGTTGGCAAATATCTGGTTTGGTCTTATTTTGTTGCTTTGCTTGTATGCAAGGAGGTAGTAATTTTTCATCACAAGTGAAATTCTAGCATACTTCTGCAGCTGTGACTAGACCTGTAATTATTCTGATCATATTACCTTGTAGATATCTATGTGTAGAGCAATTATAGCAGACATAATAAGGATTCACATGTCCATATCTAACATCATGTTCTTCTAAATCAGTGTCATTCCACTGGGAACGCAGGAGCCCTGTCCATATAGACACTGGAGTGGGCACTGCTACCAGGCAGGTTTCTAGAATATTGGATGCAGACAAGGTGGTTCGAAGACAGAAATCAGTTAGGTTCAGGGTCTTGGCCAGGTACAGCCACAGATTCTCCTTTGTCTTCCACAGATTGTCCTCCCCTCTGCATCCTGTTGTTAGGTATGTCTGTCTGTCCCATGATCGAAGAACAGTTATTAGGATGCATAAGGCTGCAATTGTCAGAACTGCAGGTCTCAGCCATTTTAAGGAATTCTCCGACTGTGTCATCTCGTTGGGGGTCAAGGCTGTCTGCCTCTGTTAGTACCCCTTCTTGTCCTTCCTTCTCGGTTGCCTTGTTCCTCTCTACCAATTTTATTCGCGTAGCGTGGATCCACGTGGGCGATTGCTCTGTCAGCACTGCTGTCCTGGTTACTGCCACGACGGTGGTGGGGGCGCTGTAGGCAAATTCACCCGGTCTTTTCCCCTTTTTCAGTATCTTCACCAGCACAATATCCCCAGACCTGAAAGGGTGCGTGGGTTCCTGTGGAAGAGAGGGAGATTTACAAGCAACTTTTTCCTCAGTTTTGCTAAGGATTCGGATAAGATTAGTAATGTATTCATCCCTAATCTGGTCAATGTCTCCCTTCTGTGTTACTAAGGGGTGTCTTGCCCATGGGGTAGGGAATGGTCTTCCCATGAGTATTTCAAAAGGTGATAGTTCTAGTCTCTTATCATTCTTATTTCAGCAAGGATTATGGGTAGGATTTGCTTCCAATTCACAAAAGTCCCAGCTGTGGCTTTCCTAAGCTTGTCCTTTATTGTCCTGTTCATTCGCTCGACGACCCCTGAACTTTGTGGGTGGTACGGGATATGGTATTTCCAGTCCACCTGTAGTAACCTGGCTATCTCCTTGTTTAGTTTAGATGTGAAGGCTGGGCCTTGGTCAGACTCAATTACCAAGCGTCAACCCTACCTAGGGATAATTTGTTGGGTGAGTATTTTTGCTGTTGTTTTTGCATCCTCTGCCCTGGTGGGGAATACTTCTGGCCATCTTGAGAACATGTCTACTATTACCAATGCATATTCTTGTTTACCCTTTGTTTTGGGGATATGTGTGTAGTCTACCTGCAGATGGGTGAAAGGTGTAGTAGGGTAGTCCAGGCACTGATGTAGGATTTTAAGAGGGTTGTTTGGATTGTTTCTCAAACATGTAAGACATCTCCCTACATAATCAGCTACCAGTTTATTCATGTTGGTGATGTAAAAGTTTTGACCAAGGAGTAAACCTGTAGTTTGTATGCTGTTGTGTCCAACACCATGAAAATGAGCAATGAAGAGGGCAGCACTATGTTGCCGTATACAGGGTTTCCCTTCTTTGCAGATCAATCCAGTTTGTGGATTTTTCTGCAACACAGGGTACACCCAATCTTTCTCTTCTTCCTGTGATGCATATCGTTGTAGGTCAGTGATCATTTGGACCGTGTCCAAAGAGGGTGGTTTGAGGCATGCCATTTCCCATGAATCTTTGTGAATCCTAGTGGAGTTTTCTTTCGCAACTTGTTTCGCTATCTTGTCAGCTAAAGCATTGCCCTGGGACACTCTATCCTTGCCCTGCGTGTGTGCTTTGTAATGTACTATGGCCAGGCTAGAGGGTAGTTTAAGGGCAGCTAAAAGATCATCAATGAGGAGTGAATGATGCCACATTACTTTGCCACATTACTCCATGATCCCACACTACCCCATGTGCATATCTACTGTCTGTGTAGATTGTGACTGATTTGTCTGTATGTAGGGTACATGCTCTGGTGAGTGCAATTAGTTCGACAGCCTGGGCTGATTGGACATGTATTGGTCTTGCTTCTAACACTATGTCAGGTATCATGACTATGGCATAGGCTGCGCAGAAGACAGTATCGAGTGGGCGTGAGCATGAGCCGTCAACAAATACTTCAGGTGCCCCTGTCACAGGCGTCGCTGACAAATCCATTCTGGGGGAAGTCTCATACTCTAACACTTTGAGGCAGTCATGTGCGTCGGGCAGGGTGTCTTCTTCTGCTTTTAGCCCTATGAGTGCATTCAATATCGGTGCTGGCCCTGCTGAATGTGGGGCATATTTGATTTGTAAGGAAGGGTCACTTAACAAGAGTATCTCATATCCTGACAGTCGCTGGGCTGACATGTGTTGGGTGTGTATGCCTCGTAGTAACCCCACTACATCATGAGTTGTGTGTAGGATGGTGGCGTACCCCAGTGTGAGGGGGGTCGCGAGCTCCACCATCATAGCACAAGCCGCAAGAGTACGCAGACATGCCGGCATACCTTGTACGGATACCGGCATTATCTTTGAGAAAAAAGAACAAGGACGCAACTTGCCTCCATGTTCTTGTGTTAGCACCCCCGCCATGGTTTTACAATTTTGGCGCGCAAACATGTGGAACGGCAGCTTATAGTCAGGGAGGCCCAATCCTGGGCTACACATCAGAGAACATTTTAACATATCAAAAGCATTCAACATTTCCTCAGACCATCTTATGAGCTCTGGTTTGTCTTCCAGAGTGGCTTGCCTCAGGATATTATCATAGTAGGAACAGTCAGAGATCAATTTATCATACCAAGGAAGGACAGCATTTCCTTCTTGGTGTGTGGGGTGACCAGTCCCGCTACAGACTGGACTCGCTCCAGACTGATCCGCCTTTCCCCTTCTGTGAGGAGAAAGCCCAAGTACTCAACTTGCTTTTTACACCATTGCATTTTCTTGCGTGACACCTTGTGTCCACATTCTGATAACCATTTTAACAAAGATACACCATCAGTAACATTGGCTTCCTCTGACATACTGCACAGTAACAAATCGTCCACATATTGTATCAGCACCGAACCTAGGGGGGGTGCCATGGTTTCAAAGTGGCTTGGAGGACAATGCTGTACACTACAGGTGAATCAGCATATCCCTGTGGCATCCGGCCCCAGGTTAGCTGCCATCCCTCAAAGAAAAAATCAAAAAGTAGTCTGGTACGCTTATTAACTGGGATTGAGAAGAAGGCATTCTTCAAATCAATAACACTAAACCAAGCGGCTTCTGGAGGGATGGAGGATAAGAGGGCGGTGATGTCTGGAACTAGGGGTGCAATGGGTACAATGAGATTGTTGATTGCCCCCAAATCCTGTACAAAGCGGGTAGTACCATCTGCCTTTGTCACAGGATTGATAGGGGTACTGTAGGGTGAAATCACTTCCTCCAGAATTCCTTTTTTTTTTAATTCTTCAATCATTGGCTGTAAGCCCTCAATTTTGTGTTTTGGGAGCGGGTATTGTTTCTGGTAGACAGGTCTGGCCCCTTCCTTGAGAGTTGCCTCATATGGTGTACAGTCTATCAGTCCTGTGTCATAATCACCTTGTGACCATAGGTTAGGGTCTATGTCCTTTAATTCTGGGCAGTCCTGAAGATTCACAAATGTGTAAGAGACTGGGGCTATTATTGGCATCGTTGTTGATTGAATGCTGAGCCCATCATTTTCTACTGTCACCCTTAAGTCAAGTTTCACAAAGAGGTCTCTTCCTAATAGGCTGACCGGACAATCTGGAATGATGCTGAACGTGTGGTCCGTGATGTACTCACCGTCCACTGTCTCTATCGGGAGTGCTTTTGTTTTATATGTCTTAGTTAATACCCTGTTGATTTCCATAGAGGCGTCCGACTCTCTCAAAGGTCCCTTGTACAAATCTTTGTTTAACACACTAGAGGTGGCACCGCTGTCTACCATAAACCCTGTTTTTCTTCCTGCTACTTTAAGTAAGATGATAGGCGTGTCTTTCCAGTGTGATGTGACCTGTGTGAAAGTTGGGGTGACTCCCTCCGGGCCCCGTCAGTATACTTGCTGATTGTTCCAGTCAATAGGGAATCTGGGTTGGTTCTGTGTGTTCTGTTGGTTCCTGTTCTGTAATGCCTGTGTCGGCTGTTGTTGGTTATGTGCTAGCTGCACTGATGTGTTTCTACGTGGTGCCGTGCACTGCCTTGCCCAGTGTCCTTCCTGCCCACAATTATAACAGCTGGTGTTTGAATATGGGTTTACGATCTGTTCTCTGTCTCCCTGCCTGTAGTAACCACCTCTCCCCCTGCGTCTGCCTCTACCCCTCCCTCTTGTGCCTGCATACAAGTGTGTAGCTGGGAGTTTCCTCACATCAAAACATCCCACTGCTTCCTTTTCATAAAGATGTTTCTCAAAGTCCTTCGTGTTATCGGATGTCCATGATGAAACATTTTGTTTTACAGTGAGGATCAGTTTGTCAGACAGGTTGTTAATGAATGTGGAAATGATTAAGCTGTCATTCTGGTGCACAAGTAATCCGGCCTCCAGATTCCAGCAATCCATGAATCGTTTCCAGAATTCAGTGACAGTCTCGGCAGATTTTTGTTTACATGCCACTGCTACAGGGAGTGAGGACTTCTGTTTGAACACTTCACTCATGTGTTCCTGTACCTGTGTCCATATCTCTTTTATGCCATCGGGCGTGTTACAGCTGTAATTATCTGCCTCTGAGTTTGGTTGGATTTCTGAGATGGTTTTCACCTTTTTCCAATCCCATTCTGTGTGTGTACCTATAATTCTATCAGCAGCCTCCATTGTCTCAGTCCACCCTGCTAAGTTGCCTACCCATGGGTTTACTAAATAGTAGTTGGTAGGACTAACTCTTGACACATAAATTTTACATTTTTCACCTGGTTCAGGTTTGGGGTAATCAGTCTTGGATCCCCGCCCTCCCATTGTTGTAATTAGAGAATATTTGGAACAATATCTGCCCAGGGCTAGCTGTGCTGAATATGAGGAATATTCCTCTGAATCCCTAACGACTAGTGCTGTTTTGAATCGCCACTTGCGTTCAGTATTTCTGGGTTATAACGGATTTCTCCTTGCCAGAGTACCGGGGCGTCTAACAATTCTCACAACGCATACAAGTTTACTCAACACAATTTCACAGAGTATTAATAACAATGAAGAGCGACTGTGCACTTACCAACCAGTCTGCAGTTCATACAAACAGATAATCTTATACTTCTACAAGATCTTATAACATCTATGCATATTTGACATTTAAGAGTTAATCCAAGCTTTGACTTCCCTGTTCCCTGAACAGCGGTATTTTGGAGTGCACTCCCCTCTTTGTATCTATGCACAACTCCCTGAGTTGTGTTACGTGTGTCCCTGACACAGCTTCTGTAGCACTCTAGTCTAAAATAGGGTTCATCCGTACTTACTATTGCAGATCGAGACGTGGCCGGTGCCCTCGGATCGGGCAGGGGACAAAAAATCGATGTCCCTTCTCACCAGACCCGAGGACGACCTCTCGATCCCGGATTCGAGCCCCCAAATTGATAGGATGATAATTACAGATGACTAGATGAATCAGCTTGGATTAAGTCTTTTCTGGCACCAGAAGAGTGAATATGACCATATCAGACACGACACATATGATGATCAAAATCACTCTGTTTATTGATAATAAGGTTCAAGCCTTTATAGGACATTATACACTTTACACACTTTCATTATTCAATCATCTTTTTCCAAACAATATAGCCTCCAATCATAATGAGACACATACCGTCATACAACATACTTTCCCCAGTTACATCCTGGCCTTCATGCTCCAAGTACTAGCTGACGCGGACAAGATAAGGAATTCCGGTTAGATACTCGGCTGCCCAAAACATTTGGTTATGACAGAATGTTCTTACACAAAGTTCAAGACAGCACATTCCTTCACCCTGGATCAACTTGCAGGATGACTGCCAAACTGGATGGACAAATGTCTTTTTTCGGCTTTATGTACTATGTTACTATATTACTAATCCGTCTGTTAGAACGGGGGTGACATATACCCATATTTTGAGTGAGGTACACCTGCACTGCATACATGACAGGAAAATTAATATAGTTAATCTCTTAGTTTGGTGGTTTATTTCAAAGAATGAGGAGAGCATAACATAAGTGACATGGCCCTGGTCGTGGTGCTGCTGGTGTTGTTGCAGCTCCTGTTGCTGGGGAGGAGACGTGGTCGATTTGTGCCAGCTACACGCCCAAATTAAACACCTTCCTCAGGTGCACTTGAATAAAAGAACATTCAGCGTTATTTTGTAGGCCATAATACTGGTGTACAATTGGTAAAGCCAGAACAAGTAGAGGCGGCAGTAGATTGGGTGTCTGACAGTGCCTCCAGATCCTTCACATTGTCTCCCACCCGGACCCCTGCTGAAATTGAAGAGTTGGCACCTGCAGCTCACGGGCATCTGATTTTCACCTCACCCCCTTGCAAATCAGCCAAGAAGTCTGAGCCCCAAGTCATGCAGCAGTCACTTAAGCTTTTTAATGACTCTGCTGGCAGGGTTTCCTTAGGTCATCCACCGAGCCGTGTCCCAGAAGTGGAAGAGATTGAGTGTGCTGATGCCCAACCACTTATGTTTCTGGATGTGGATATGGGAGGACCACCACAGCACATCTATGATAATGACGAAACACAGGTGTCAACTGCTGTGGCATTCTGCAGTGTGCAGACCGACAAGGAGGGCAGGGGTGAAGACTGGATGGAAGATAATGTCGAGGATGATGAGGTCCTAGACCTCACATGAAATAAAGGTCATGAGTGTGACGTGTGCAGTTCGGAGGAAGAGGTGGTGGTCACAACAGCACCAGCCACACAGCAAAAGAGCCAGTACGCCTGCTACTGCCAACTAGAGATGTTGTAAACTATACATTTTCCGTTCGCGAACGGCGAACACGAACTTCCGCAAATGTTCGCAAACCGGCGAACCGCCATAGACTTCAATTGGCAGTCAAATTTTAAAACCCACAGGGACTCTTTCTGGCCACAATAGTGATGGAAAAGTTGATTTAAGGGGATTAACACCTGGACTGTGGCATGCCGGAGGGGGTCCATGGCAAAACTCCCATGGAAAATTATGTAGTTGACGCAGAGTCGGGTTTTAATCCATAAAGGGCATAAATCACCTAACATTCCTAAATTGTTTGGAATAACATGCTTTAAAATATCCAGTGTGTGTATACGATTAGGTATGATGTTGTATCGATCAGGTACTGTAAGGGTTACGCACGCTTCACAGTGACAGACCAAACTCTGACAGACCAAACTCCCCGTTTAATGCACCGCAAACAACCGCAAACAGTCCATTTGCACAACCGCAAACTCCCTATCTTCCTCCACCCAGCCACCTACAACACCAAGGGTCCCTGAAAGGTGACAACAAGCCCCCTGGGACGTCTGCTGTGGTTGGTCTTCCACCTCCTCAAAGCCACCTTCCTCCTCTGACTCCTCTTCTTCAGACTCCTCTCTCTGCATTGCCGCAGGTCCAGCAATCGACGACGACAAGGCTGCTTCTGGTGGTGATGGTGACCACAACTCTTCTTCTTCATGCTCATCTACGACCTGATCCAGCACTCTTCGCAGGGCACGCTCCATAAAAAACGCATCTGGGATGAGGTCGATGATGTTGCCTTGGGTTTGATTGACCAGGTTTGTCACCTCCGCAAAAGGACGCATGAGCCTACAGCCATTGTGCATGAGCGTTCAGTAACGCGGACAAAAAATACCCAGCTCCGCAGAGGCTGTCCTCTTTTTTTTTTTTCAATTAAAAAAAATCTGTTCTTACTAGTTTAAGTACTGTGACACCCTATATGAGTGGTGCGTTAAGTAATACTATTCCTATCAGTTTAATCCCTGTTACGTCCTCTATCAGGGGACATAAATAGATTTTACGAACCGGGAGATGGAAAAAGATGATTGGTCGGTCCTCTTACCCCCAATTTGGGGCATTGCGCGTGCGCCGCGCAATCTACTGTGACACTCTATAAGAGTGGTGTGTTAAGTAGTACTATTCTTATCAGTTTAATCCCTGTTACGTCCCCTATCAGGGGACGTGTATCGAATAGATTTTAGACAACCGCAAAGAGTTGTCAATAGTTGACACACTCATGACATAAATTTTATTCCTCTATACGTCAATCTTGGTGTAGTGATGACTGTGCTGGTGGACACGTTAGGAAGATTGCAGGCGACGGGGGTTTTTCAACGCCTATGGTCGTGCTGAGGTAGTTCAGTGACATTTAAGTCAAGCAAGTCATCCGGCATGCAGAGATGAAATACAGCAGTGTGGGGACCATTTTTAGCCCAAGGCATCTCATCGGGCCTATTTTAGTCAAATGTATCCCCCACTTTCAGTCCCTTCGGTATCCACGCCTAATTCATCTTAATAAAGGTGAGGTAATATAGACTTTTTTGACCTAGGCGACTTCTCTTGTCAGTGACAATACCTCCTGCTGCGCTGAAGGTCCTTTCTGACAGGACACTTGAAGCGGGACAGGCCAGAAATTCTATTGCAAATTGGGATAGCTAAGGCCACAGGTCAAGCCTGCACACCCAGTAGTCAAGGAGTTCATCGCTCGATCTGCAGTGAAGGCGAGGTATTCTGCTACCTGTCGGTCGAGTCGTTCTCTGAGGGTGGACCCTGAAGGGCTATGGCGATGCGTAGGAGTTAAAAAGCTCTGCATGTCCTCCATCAACAACACGTCTGTAAAGCGTCCTGTCCTTGCCGGCGTGGTCTTGGTAGGAGGAGGATTACTTTCATCTCTACCCCTGTTAGATTACCGTTGTGCTCTGAAATCACACTTGCTGATGCCGCTGTGTATAGCATACTTTTTTAACTTGTTTTGGAACTGCTGCATCCTTTCCGACTTCCGGTAATTCGGTAACATTTCAGCCACTTTCTGCTTATACCGAGGGTCTAGTAGCGTGGCCACCCAGTACAGGTCGTTCTCCCTCAGCCTTTTTATATGAGGGTCCCTCAACAGGCATGACAGCATGTAAGACCCGATTTGCACAAGGTTGGATGCCGAGCTACTCATCTCCCGTTCCTCGTCCTCACTGATCTCATTGAAGGTCTGTTCTTCCCACCAGCCACGTACAACACCACGGGTCCCTGATAGGTGACAACAACGAGCACCCTGGGATGCCTGCTGTGGTTGGTCTTCCTCCTCCTCAAAGCCACATTCCTCCTCTGACTCCTCTTCCTCAGACTCCTCTTCCAGTGTTGCCGCAGGTCCAGCAAGCGATGATGATAAGGCCATTTCTGGTGGTGATGGTGACCACAACTCTTCCTCTTCCTCTTGACGCTCATCTACAACCTGATTCAGCACTCTTCGTAGGGCACGCTCCAGGAAGAAAACAAATGGGATGAGGTTGCTTATGGTGCCTTAAGTGCGACTGACTACGTTTGTCACCTCCTCAAAAGGACACATGAGCCTACAGGCATTGCGCATGAGTGTCCAGTAATGTGGCAAAAAAATACCCAGCTCCACAGAGGCTGTCCTGCACCCCGGTCATACAAATACTCGTTGGCGGCTTTTTCTTGTTGGAGCAGGCGGTCGGACATAAGGAGTCTTGAATTCCAACGTGTCGGGCTGTCGCAAATCAAACGCCTCACTGGCATGTTGTTTCGCCGCTGAATATCGGAAAAGTGCGCCATGGCCGCGTAGGAACGCCTGAAATGGCCACACACCTTCCTGGCCTGCTTGAGGATGTCCTATAAGCCTGGGTACTTATACACAAAGTGTTTTACAATCAGATTTAACACGTGTCATGCACGGCAAATGTGTCAACTTGCCCAAATTCAATGCCGCCAACAGATTGTCACACACCACTTTGCCAATCTCCAGTTGGTGTGGGGTCAGCCACTGATCCACCTGTGCATTCAGGGCAGACAGGAGTGCTGGTCCGGTGTGACTTTCTGCTTCCAGGCAAGTCAACCCCAAGACAGCGTGACACTGTTGTAACTGGGGGGGTGCAGTTGATGTGGAGCAAGACGCAGCTGCAGAAGATGACTTAGCTGAGGAGGTTAGCGAAGAGGATGGAGTAGAAGGAGTAGAGGAGGTGGCAGCAGGCCTGCCTGCAAGTCGTGGCGGTGTCACCAACTCCGCTGCAGAGCCACGCTTTCCATCAGCCGTTTGTCAGCCGTCAGCAGGTATACCTGCCCTGACCGTGCTTTGCAGACCAGGTATTAGTGGTCAGATGGACCCTTGCCCCAACACTGTGTGCCAGACATGCCATGACTTCCTTTTCCACAATATAGTACAGGTTGGGGATTGCCTTTTGTGAAAAAATTTTTGGCCGGGTACCTTCCACTGCGGTGTCCCAATAGCTACAAATTTTTTGAAGGCCTCAGACTCCACCAGCTTGTATGGTAAAAGCTGGCGGGCTAAAAGTTCCGACAAGCCAGCTGTCAGACGCCGGGCAAGGGGGTGACTCTGTGACATTGGCTTCTTACGCTCAGACATTTCCTTGACAGATACCTGACTGTGGGCAGATGAGCAGGAACTATTGAAGGTTAGAGGCAGAGTGGCTGGTGGTTGACAGGGGGCAAGGAGGACAGCAGTGGTTGACGTGGCTGAAGATGCTGGACCAGGAGGAGGATGGTGGCTTTGAGTTTGTGTGCTGCTTGTACTCATGTGTTGATCCCATAGGCGTTTGTGATGTGAGATCATGTGCCTTAGCAAAGCAGTTGTACCTAAGTGGGTGTTGGACTTCCCACAACTCAGTTTCTTTTGGCACAGGTTGCAAATAGCATCGCTTTTATCAGAGGCAGACACATGAGCTTTCAAATGACAGCATTCTGGTGGTGGCAACAGATTGCGTTGATTGACGCGCTGTCTGGCTGACCCCGGGTGCCGATACATGCTGTCTGACTGCCACTAGCTCCTTGCGACGATCTCCCCCTGCTTTCAACTCGTCCTCTCTGTCTCCCCATCTGAACTTTCCCACTGTTCTTTTTCTCTTCGAGCGGGCACCCATGTGACATCCACGGACACATCGTCATCATCAACTACTTCACTTGTATCTGACAACTCGGCAAAGGAGGCAGCAGCGGGTACAACATCATCATCATCACACCAAACGTCCATGTGTGTAACGCTGTCTGACTGAGATATATCCCTGTTATCTGCATCCTCTGGCAATAGAGGTTGCGCATCACTTATTTCTTCCAACTGATGTTTAAATAACTCCTCTGACTAATAAAGTGAAGCGGCTGTGGTGCTAGTGTTGGTGGTGTCGGCGGGCGAGTGGTAACTTGCGAGGTGCCCGAAGCTGAGCTGGAGGAGGATGGTGCGTCAAGGTTCCGAGCGGAAGCTGTAGAAGATTGGGTGTCCTTTGTAAGCCAGTCCCCAATGTCCTCAGAATTTTTCGAGTTCAGGGTACGTGGCCTCTGAACACTGGGCATTATTTTAGGGCCAAAGGAAATCACAGCACCACGACCACGATGGCCCCTAAGGGGTGGCCTGCCTTGTCAGGCATTTTCATAGGTATATATATATTGATACCTAATCATATTATATTCAAAATAGATGCTCATTGTCTTTAAGAGACAGGCTGAACCAAAGTCTTGCTACACGGCTGGAACAGGCCAAGATTTGAAATCACACAGAGTTCAGTCTGTGTAAAAAGTTTACTGAATACTAAACATTGTATTTTAAAAGTTATTGCCACAGATGTGGGCTTATCTGTTGGGAGTACACTGGATTCTCCAGACATGTCCGTCTGAAGAGAACAAGGCCCATTCATATCATTATGGTCCATAGATCAACAGTGTGAGAAACATTCAGAGAGACGCCTAGAGGTCTGTCTTTAGTTGTTTCAAAGTTTTCTAAACTAATCCTCATCTCTAATTTACGACGACGAGGGTCAAATGTATATGATGCAAAAATACCCTAGTTAACTCTTTATAGAATGGTGCTAATAGCTTACACAGCAGTGCCATCCGGAGACAGATATCGATATCGTTACACCATCCTCCATAGTTGCATTATGGGTAAACATGATCTCATAGGATCTTATTACATATGTTTACACCCCCTCAATTGATTGGAGAATACTAATCCAGGGGGTGGTAATGTTAGATTACAAGGGAGATAATTACCCTAGATAGAGAGCAACAAAGGAGAAAGGAGAGAGGCAAAGAACAAGCAGAGAGGCAAGAAAGAGGAGAAGCAAAGAGCAAAGCAACAAGCAAAGGGAACATTCCTTCATTCCAGCCTACACCCAAGATTGAGGGGTCTACCAATATGAAAGCCATGGTAATGGACCATCCAGCTTTCCTAGGAGCAGAAGTGAGATTCCTGCTAGGACTTGGTAAGAAACACAAAGAATGATGTTTCATTTTATTAAGACTATTTAGATAATGTGGGTAAAATCATAGCATCTATGTTGGCGGACATATTAATTTATTTATCATCTCTTTATATGAGATGTAGTCTTAGATATAGAATAATTGTGAGCCTTCATTCTACCTGCAGAAGAATCAAGTTTCATAATTTATCAGAGTATTAAATGATTGCATATATATTTGCATAGATATAGATATATTGATAGTAGCATTCTTCGCCAAGCTAGATGATAAATTCCCACTGGAAGATTTGTTCCAAGTTCTTCCAATGTCTGTTGTCTTAATAGTCTTACCAGGTTATACAGATATGAAAGTAGTCCAGAATAGGACAGAAGTATACATGCAAAAGTAGTCTATGATTTGACTACTATCTTCTAAGATATATACTTGAATGGATTTGCCCATTACTACATGTGAGGTGTATTTTAGTTTGGTTAGAGAGGGGTGGGGAATGTATTTATCATTCCATATAGATGTCTAGGATTAGACACGCCTCTGAACAGGAGTAATGTATATAATTTAACTTCTTGTTTTGATATCCTAACCAAATAGCTTTGTTATAATGTGACAAGCTGCTCTTACCCACATGTGTTTATTTACTTATTGTGAAGCTTCTAGTGCCTGATATCAATGCCATATATATTAATTGGCATATATCATTTTTTTATTTACTTATGATAAGCTTGTAATGCTTCATATATCATTGACATATATATTCCTTGGCATATATAATCGTGTTTATATACCTATTTGTTTTATAATCGTGTAACCAATAAATTTTGCATATTTTTATAATACCTGTGTATTATTGTATAATGCAAATTACATCTTTAGCATTAATGTCATCTCACATGAAAATAACTTATTATCGGAGGAAATAGTCGGCCTCAGATGTGAATTGTATCGATTAGGTTATCTACAATTCACCAGGTCATAATTTCGACAAGTTATGGAAAATTCTTGATTAATTTTTTTTATGACCATAATTAATAATTCTTAATTGAATTATTATAAACCCGACAGCCTCTGCCTGTCATTTTTTTTATTTATTAGTAATACTCTACGTGCAAGTTACTGTGCCACCCTATATGAGTGGTGGGCAGTGGGCACAGTACAGTCTGTGGGCCTGACACTCACTGGCAGGCAACTGAAATTATATTAAAGGATAAAAATGTAATTACTTTTTTATCTGCAAGGTACTGTGCCACCTGATATTAGTGGTGGGCACTGGCAGTGGGCACAGTACAGTCTGTGTGGGCCTGACACACACTGGCAGGCAACTGAAAGTATATTAAAGGGTAAAAATTACATGACTTTTTTTATCTGGAAGGTACTGTGCCACCTGATATGAGTGGTGGTGGGCACTGGCAGTGGGCACAGTACAGTCTGTGTGAGCCTGACACACAATGGCAGGCAACTGAAATTATATTAAAGGGTAAAAATTAAATTTCTATTTTTATCCGCAAGGTACTGTGCCACCCGATATGAGTGGTGGACAGCACTGGCAGTGGCCACAGTACAGTCTGTGTGGGCCTGACACACACTGGCAGGCAACTGACATTATATTAAAGGGTAAACATGAAATAATTTTTTATCTGCAAGGTACAATGCCACCGGATATGAGTGGTGGGCAATGGCAGTGGGCACAGTACAGTCTGTGTGGGCCTGACACACACTGGCAAGCAACTGAAATTATATTAAAGGTTAAAAATGTAATGACTTTTTTATCTGCAAGGTATTGTGCCACCCGAAATGAGTGATGGGCACTGGCAGTGGGCAGAGTACAGTCTGTGTGGGCCTGACACACACTGGCAGGCAACTGAAATTATATTAAAGGGTAAAAATGAAATGACTTTTTTTATCTGCAAGATACTGTGCCACCCGATATGAGTGGTGGGCAGCACTGGCAGTGGGCACAGTACAGTCTGTGTGGGCCTGACACACACTGGCAGGCAACTGAAATTATATTAAAGGATAAAAATGTAATTACTTTTTTATCTGCAAGGTACTGTGCCACCTGATATTAGTGGTGGGCACTGGCAATGGGCACAGTACAGTCTGTGTGGGCCTGACACACACTGGCAGGCAACTGAAATTTTATTAAAGGGTAAAAATGAAATGAATTTTTTATCTGCAAGGTACTCTGCCACCCGATATGAGTAGTGGGCACTGGCAGTGGGTACAATACAGTCTGTGTGGGCCTGACACACAGTGGCAGGCAACTGAAAGTATATTAAAGGGTAAAAATTAAATTACTTATTTATCTGCAAGGTACTGTGCCATGCGATATGAGTGGTGGGCACTGGCAGTGGGCATAGTACAGTCTGTGTGGGCCTGACACACAATGGCAGGCAACTGAAGTTATATTAAAGGGTAAAAATTAAATGACTTTGTATCTGCAAGGTACTGTGTCACCCGATATGAGTGGTGGGCACTGACAGTACTAAATTACTTTTTTTATCTGCAAGGTACTGTGCCACCCGATATAAGTGGTGGGCAGCACTGGCAGTGGGCACAGTACAGTCTGTGTGGGCCTGACACACAGTGGCAGGCAACTGAAAGTATATTAAAGGATAAAAATTAAATTAATTTTTATCTGCAAGGTACTGTGCCACCCGATATGAGTAGTGGGCACTGGCAGTGGGCACAATACAGTCTGTGTGAGCCTGACACACACTGGCAGGCAACTGAAATTATATTCAAGCGTAAAAATGTAATGACTTGTTATAATAAAGGTACTGTGCCACCCGATATGAGTGGTGGGCACTGGCAGTGGGCACAGTACAGTCTGTGTGGGCCTGACACACACTGGCAGGCAACTAAATGTATATTAAAGGATAAAAATGTAATGACTTTTTTTTATCTGCAAGGTACTGTGCCACTCGATATGAGTTGTGGGCACTGGCAGTGGGCACAGTACAGTCTGTGTGGGCCTGACACACACTGGCAAGCAACTGAAATTATATTAAAGGGTAAAAATTAAATGACTTTTTTATCTGCAAGGTACTGTGCCACCCGATATGAGTGGTGGGCACTGGCAGTGGGCACAGTACAGTCTGTGTGGGCCTGACACACACTGGCAGGCAACTGAAAGTATATTAAAGGGTAAAAATTACATGACTTTTTTTATCTGCAAGGTACTGTGCCACCCAATATGAGTGGTGGGCACTGGCAGTGGGCACAGTACAGTCTGTGTGGGCCTGACACACACTGGCAGGCAACTGAAATTATATTAAAGGGTAAAATTAAATGACTTTTTATCTGCAAGGTACTCTGCCACCTGATATGAGTGGTGGGCACTGGCAGTGGGCACAGTGCAGTCTATGTGGGCCTGACACACACTGGCAGGCAACTGAAAGTATATGAAAGGATAAAAATGTAATTACTTTTTTATCTGCAAGGTACTGTGCCACCTGATATTAGTGGTGGGCACTGGCAATGGGCACAGTACAGTCTGTGTGGGCCTGACACACACTGGCAGGCAACTGAAATTTTATTAAAGGGTAAAAATGAAATGACTTTTTTATCTGCAAGGTACTGTGCCACCCGATATGAGTAGTGGGCACTGGCAGTGGGTACAATACAGTCTGTGTGGGCCTGACACACAGTGGCAGGCAACTGAAAGTATATTAAAGGGTAAAAATTAAATTACTTATTTATCTGCAAGGTACTGTGCCATGCGATATGAGTGGTGGGCACTGGCAGTGGGCATAGTACAGTCTGTGTGGGCCTGACACACAATGGCAGGCAACTGAAGTTATATTAAAGGATAAAAATTAAATTAATTTTTTATCTGCAAGGTACTTTGCCACCCGATATGAGTAGTGGGCACTTGCAGTGGGCACAATACAGTCTGTGTGAGCCTGACACACACTGGCAGGCAACTGAAATTATATTCAAGGGTAAAAATTTAATGACTTGTTATTTGCAAGGTACTGTGCCACCCGATATGAGTGGTTGGCACTGGCAGTGGGCACAGTACAGTCTGTGTGGGCCTGACACACACTGGCAGGCAACTAAAAGTATATTAAAGGATAAAAATTTAATGACTTTTTAATCTGCAAGGTACTGTGCCATCCGATATGAGTGGTGGGCAGTGGCAGTGGGCACCGTACAGTCTGTGTGGGCCTGACACACACTGGCAGGCAACTGAAATTATATTAAAGGGTAAAAATGTAATAACCTTTTTATCTGCAAGGTACTGTGCCACTCGATATGAGTGGTGGGCACTAGTGGTGTGCACAGTACAGTCTGTCTGGGCCTGACACACACTGGCAGGCAACTGAAATTATATTAAAGGGTAAAAATGAAATTACTTTTTTATCTGCAAGGTACTGTGCCACCCGATATGAGTGCTGTGCAGCACTGGCAGTGGCCACAGTACAGTCTGTGTGGGCCTGACACACAGTGGCAGGCAACTGAAATTATATTAAAGGGTAAAAATTAAACAACTTTTTATCTGCAAGGTACTGTGCCACCCGATATGAGTGGTGGGCACTGGCAGTGGGCACAGTACAGTCTGTGTGGGCCTGACTAACACTGGCAGGCAACTGAAATTATATTAAAGGGTAAAAATTAAACGACTTATTATCTGCTAAGTACTGTGCCACCAGACATGAGTGGTGGGCACTGGCAGTGGGCACAGTACAGTCTGTGTGGGCCTGACACACACTGGCAAGCAACTTAAAGTATACTAAAGGGTAAAAATGAAATTACTTATCTGCAAGGTACTGTGCCACGCGATATGAGTGTTGGGCACTGTCTGTGGGCCATGTACAGTCTGTGTGGGCCTGACACACACTGACAGACAACTGAAAATATATTCAAGGGTAAAATTAAATGACTTTTTATCTGCAAGGTACTGTGCCACCCGATATGAGTGGTGGGCACTGTCAGTGGGCACAGTACAGTCTGTGTGGGCCTGACACACTGGCAGGCAACTGAAATTATATTAAAGGGTAAAAATGAAATTAATTTTTTATCTGCAAGGTACTGTGTCACCCGATATGAGTGGTGGGGACTGGCAGTGGACACAGTACAGTCTGTATGGGCCTGACACACACTGGCAGGCAACTGAAAGTATATTAAAGGATAAAAATGTAATGACTCTTTTATCTGCAATGCATTGTGCCACCCGATATAAGTGGTGTGCATACAGTACAGTCTGTGGGCCGGCGGTCTCTCACACACGGGCTGGCAACTGCAATATAATATATATATAAAAATAAAAAAAAGCAGACTGATGTACCAGCCCTAAAAAGGGCTTTTTGGGGTGCTGTAAGGACGCTGTCCTTTCAGCAGATGAGTCTTTGAGGACTGGAGTGGACACAGAACACTAGTAGCTAACTCTTTCCCTAGAGTCCCTATATTATTTCAGCAGCAGCAGCACTCTCCCTGCTCTAACTGCAGTGGTTTTCTTTTTGGTTGAATTGATTCACTGCCACTGATAGTTTGCAACAATTTTTTTTTTTATTGTTGTTGTGGCAGTTTCAATCAAATAGTAAACAATTTTTCGTAAAAAATAAAAAAATGGATATACATTTTTTTTTGTTTTTGTTTTTCCTTGTTGATAGTGACGACTATCAATGTGTGGTGGAGGTCAATGAGGGACCGCTTCGTTAAGGACTTTAATGAGGAGGTTAAGCGCCTGAGTGGGTCTGGTGGAACCCGCAAGCGGCCCTACCGTTATGGGGCCGCGTTGGGGTTCCTTAGACAGACCCTACAGCTGCGAAAGTAAGATATAATGTTTATACTAGTAAAGAATTATGATCTTCAATGTATGTGTGTGGCCCATGCAGTATGTTATTTGGCACTCTGTCGGGGACACACACATAGTATTTTTTTGGGCATAGAGATGAGCAAAGCGTTCTTCAGATGATATATCTGAAGCTGCTTCCAAGAGAAAAAAAAATGTGCAATGAACATTCTCAGAACATGACAAGCATATATGGGCTGTATCTTTGTACATTTTTTTTTTAAAGGCAACTTTACACGTAGCATCTCAAGTACCTTTGCTTACCTCTATCCAGCGGTTCTCTATTTACAAATTTTTATTCCTTTCCTTTCACAGCACATCAAACAGTACTCGGGCGCCCGAAGCTCCTCGTGAAGTCCCACCGGAGGTGGTCCCTGAAGAGCCTCCCACCGCGGGTCCCTCTCGTCCCACTCAAAAAGCGGGTCAGGAACTCAATGTTCCCCTACCTGTGCCCTCTGGCGACTCAACGATGGCTACCCTAGCCCCTCTTTTTGAGGCCCTCATGCGTCGCCAGAGGACCGGTAGGAGCCGTCAAGCGGACTATGAGGATCTCACAAGGCTCGTTTACGAGTTCTTGATGGGATTCACCAATAGAGTTGCCGCTTTGGAGGACACAGTGCGACATCTGCAGGAGGGGGCGGTGCTGATGTCACAGATGGGTCTGGTGCATCACTATTGGTTATCGTTGCTCCCCGTGATGGAACGATTTATGCTCAACCAGCTTTTTGAGGCCAGAAGACAAGTGGATAGCGTCTTGTGGCAAGTGCAACACCGCCCCACATCCTTTCCCCCACCCCAGACCTATCCCCCATCCATGCCCTATCCCCAGTCCATGCCCTATCCCCAGTCCATGCCCCATCCCCCATCCCACACCTTTCCCCCATCCCACACCGTTCCCCAATACCAAACTACCTATCCCCCATCACAACCTCCACTTCCCCCTTCCCAAACTACCTTTCCCCCATCCCAGCCTCCTCTTCCCCCATCCCATCACCCTTCCCATTCCCAAACCCCCGAGTTCTGTTATGATATTATGTCTGTTTTCTTTGGTGTATAAAATAAAAAATTTGCCGTCGCTTATGGACCGACAAATACCTGTTGTTGTTCCAACAGCTATGCGTGACAAGTAGTGTCTCGAGGAGGAGGCTTAACCTAATTTCCCAGCGGAGGTGGAGCGACCCAAAGTAAGTGTCGCTCCCCCTGCGCTAGGAGACTAGGTTGTGTGTACAGGAGGTCTGACCTTGTCTCCCCACGCTTGAGGAGCGACACCTACTTGGGTCACTCCCCCTGCGCTGGGAGACTAGGTTGTGTGTACAGGAAGCCTGACCTAGTGTCCCCACGCTTGCGGAGTGACACCTACTTGGGTCGCTCCCCCTGCGCTAGGAGACTAGGTTGTGTGTACAGGAGGCCTGACCTAGTGTCCCAACGCTTGCGGAGCGACACCTACTTGGGTCGCTCCCCCTGTGCTAGGAGACTAGGTTGTGTGTACAGGAGACCTGACCTTGTGTCCCAACGCTTAAGGAGCGACACCTACTTGGGTCGCTCCCCCTGCACTGGGAGACTAGGTTATGTGTACAGGAGGCCTGACCTTGTGTCCCCACGCTTGCGGAGCGACACCTACTTGGGTCGCTCCCCCTGCACTAGGAGACTAGGTTGTGTGTACAGCAGGCCTGACCTTGTCTCCCAACGCTTGAGCAGCGACACCTACTTGGGTCGCTCCCCCTGCGCTGGGAGACTAGGTTGTGTCTACAGGAGGACTGACCTAGTCTTCCCGCGCAGGGCGAGCGACCCAAGTAGGTGCCACTTCTCAAGCGTGTGGACAAATACAAGAAACAAGACGCAAAGTATTGTGGGAAACAAAATTGAATGAAACAAACAGGTCAACATCAATACACCCCACTGTACTCACCCATACAAGGAAGAATAACATAAGCAAATAAATGTTTACAGAAAAATTAAGTCCTTTACACAAATCACTCCTGCCTTTCCACCCTTCCAGCTTCGGAGCAGAAATAATCTGCAAAGGAGTCTCGCATCCTGGCGACTGCAACACTTGATCGCGGTCCAAAAATGTCAACGCTGGGCATCTGGCTTTCCTCCGCTATCTGCTCCAAATTTAAAGGTTCCTTTGTACGGAGGTAATTATGTAACACAACGGCAGATTTTACCACATCATCCACCGTTTCTATCTTCATGTGAAGCCGTTTTGTGAATACCCTCCATTTTGCAACCAAAAGACCAAAGGTGCATTCGACCATCCTCCTAGCCCTGGTCAGACGATAGTTAAATGTGCGCCTTTTTAAATCCAATCCTCTGCTTGCGTAAGCCTTCAGAAGATTCCCACACATCTGGAAGGCCTCGTCACCATCTAGGACCAACGGCAGGGGTGGAGCTTCTGTTCCTGGTAATGGTTGTGGAGGCGGGAAGTCAAAGTTTCTGTTATACAGACTGCGCCCCATTAAATAATTTTTAAAAACCATTGAGTCATTATTTCGTCCATAAGCCCCTATGTCCACTGCAACAAATGTATATTCTGCATCTGCGATTGCCATGAGGATGATACAGATTTTTTTTTTATAGTTGTAAAACTATGATCCTGTGCCTTGGGGATTGATGATACGGACATGTTTTCCATCAATGGTACCAACGCAGTTTGGAAATTGGCACACCTCCAGAAATTTTTCGCCTACTTGTGTCCACTTTTGTCGTGTTGGATGTGGGATATAGTCATCATGGAGTTCTTCCCACAAAACCCGGCATGTCTCTTTAACAATAATTGATACCGTGGAGATCCCAAGCCTAAATTGGTAGGGGAGCCCAGTAAAACTTTCTTCAGTTGCCAGAAATCTGAAAAAAATAAAATAAAAATAAATAAATATATAAAAAATACTATTGTAAAAAAAATAATAGGTACATCAATAACATTACATTTTGTTGGACCTTGAAATGCATATGGTCTTTTTCATCAGCACATTTAATTTCGAGAAAAATGAGGAGATAGAGTGTGCTCTACATGGTGAACGACAGGCGTTTGATTATCAATACAATTATTGACATTGCTTTCAACGTCTGTATCAGTCAATTTGACCATACATGATGTTGAAGTCACAGTGGCATACGCAATTCTGCAATTTGTAGAGCCAAAATGTGCATGCAGTAGCCCTCCAGTTGTTGGAAAACTGCTACTCCAAGCATGACCAGACAGCATGCAACTATCAGAGTACACATGGGCACGATGGAAGTTGTAGTTTTCGAAAAACTGGAGGGCGGCAGCAAGCTTCACTACTATAGAGTACGCTATAGAAAATATAAAAATGTTTTGCTTCAAAAACATTTCTGGTGTCAAACATAAGATCAAAATAAACTAGTTTAATTTAAAAAAATATAATTATATATAATAATTTAATATAACTTACCTTATTGTCAGCATTAGGCATTCTGCAGGTGAAACGCTGCGCCGGAATGTGGTATCCTGTCTATGGATGTGCGGTGACACTAGTTGTAGGAGCTCATCAAAACTTTCAACGCTCATGTGTAAGTAGTTGTAGAACTTTTCCAGATAAGTCCATAGTTCTGGAAATAGTACTTCAAACGCTCCTCTGCTTGTTCTTTTTGAAGTCAGCGGATGCACACACAATCGATGTTGGCGATGCTGTCTGGCTTTGAGCTGTAGCCGTCTTCTCCACCGTTAAACAAGGATAAGAGGCTGGAATTCAAAACGTATATGGTCTGGCAACATCTTGGCAGTATTCAAAGGGCGCATCTGAGTGGTAAGTGACCATCAGATTTCTTTTATAGCCTTTGTGTTAATTAGCATATTAAATTGTATCATATTTTTATTTGCATATTTGATTTATCTTTTTTGATCGTTAGAATATTGGAAGGCCGGATCCGTCCTTACATTTAAAGATGGGTGGTAACGGATTGGACGGATCCGGTGTTTTGCCGGATCCGGCAGACGGATCCGGCAAAAAGACGCTCCGTTTACATACGGGTTGCTGTATCCGGTGTTTCTGCCCGACGAAGGAATACCGGATCCGGCAGATGAAACGATGTACGGTAATGTCCGTTTTGACTGATCCGGCAGGCAGGTCCGGCAACGGAAATGCTTGCCGGATCAGTCTGCCGCAAGTGTGAAAGTACCCTAAGTGAATTTAAAACTACTAAGGTGATAATAAAATGTTAGCATTGTTTATGTATTAGTCTATGTTACCATATGTAAAGATACTTATATTTAGTTTGAAAGGTTTTGAGGTTTAGAATGCTAATGTTTTCTCACAAAATAATACATTCAGATTCAAGCTGTCAGTAGGTGGCAGTGTATCCCTATAATTGGACTTCATCCAATATTTCCAGTTCTTGTAACTTAATACAGTAATTTCCAGATGTAAGCCTTTGGGCCATATTCAATTCAGAAATCCACTTCTCATTGCTTGGGATGTCTCATTAGAAGATTAACTGGTTAAAATTCAGCACTAATGTGAAAGTTTTAATTGGGAAATCCTGAGCGTGTTAAATTAATCTTAAGTACTTTTATCAGGAATTTTAGCTTTCTTGTACTGAGCTTTCTTGTTTTAAATCCATATAAAAGAGAGTCCAAATTAATTAAAGCCTAAAAGTGTAATTTCATTTTTCAATTACAAAATGTTTCATGCACCAAAAACCTATACACATTTCTGATGCATAAAATCTATCAAGGACACAAATCTACTTGTTTATTCTTCATGAAAACATCCAGACATTATGTCTTATTTCCTTATGTTACTGTGAAGGCGGTATACTACTGAATATTTAGACACATCACTCTTTAAAGAACACTTCCACAAATCTGTTGTGCAGCTTCTGCGGTATTTTATTTAAATCACATTGACTCCATGCTCAGCCACCGCAGACACATTTTCATTCAGTCTGTAAGGCATTATCCTATAATTATAAATTAGACTTCAGGCAAAACAAAATTCTTCTTTCTGCATAATAAAGATGAATATAATAATATGATGCACATGTAGGAAGAGCTATTTCACTATTTAATTTCTTTATAGTGATAGAAGAACATCGGCCCATCAAGTGTTCGCGAACCGTGCATTCGTGGCGGGCCCCATTCACTTTAATGACAAGTGAACCTGAAAAACCTTCAGGTCATATTTGCAGCCTTCAAATACTTACTAGAAGTGCACAAATAGTCCCACAACATGGACGGTGACATACCAGAGGGGGATCAATGGCAAAAATTCCCACAAAAAATATGTATTGTAATAATTAGGGGCCATTTTTATGCTTCTTAAGGGGAAACTTTCAAAAATGTGCCCTGCTGGAGCCTAGAAAAATTTTACTTTAGGCCGCGGGAGTACAGGCCCCAAAAATTAGGCATTAACCTGACAGAGAAGAACAAGAGATTATGTTGCTGGAGGTATATTAGACGGTCAGTGGATAACAATTTTACTGTAGGCCAGTGGAGTACAGGCCCCAAAAATTATGCATCCACCAGACAGAAAAGAACAAGTGATAATGTGGCTGGAGGTATATTAAGCGGTCAGTGGATAACAATTTTACTGTACACCAGTGGAGTACAGGCCCCAAACGTTTGGCACTCACCGGACAGAAAAGAACAAGTAATTATGTGGCTGGAGGTATATTAGGCAGTCAGTGGATAACAATTTTACTGTAGGCCAGTTGAGTATAGGCCACAAACATTAGGCATTCACCGGACAGAAAAGAACAAGTAATAATGTGGCTGGAGGTATATTAGGCAGTCAGTGGATAACAATTTTACTGTAGGCAAGTGGAGTACATTCCCTAAAGATTATGCATTCACCAGACAGAAAAGAACAAGTGATTATGTGGCTGGAGGTATATTAGGTGGTCAGTGAATAACAATTTTTCTGTAGGCCAGTGGAGTACAGGCCTCAAACATTAGGCATTCACCAGACAGAAAAGAAAAAGTGATTATGTGGCTGGAGGTATATTAGACGGTCAGTGGATAACAATTTTACTGTAGGCCAGTGGAGTACAGGCCCCAAAAATTTTGCATTGACCGGACTAAAAAGAACAAGTGATTAGGTAGCTGGAGCTATTTTAGGCGGTCAGTGGATAACAATTTTACTGTAGGCCAGTGGAGTACAGGCCCCAATCATTAAGCATTCACCAGTCAGAAAAGAACAAGTGATTATGTGGCTGGAGGTTAATTAGGCGGTCAGTGGATAACAATTTTACTGTGGGCCACTGGAGTACAGGCTCCAAACAGGCATTCTGAAAGAAAAAATTCCAATATACGTATCTTCCAAAATGCTGCAGTCCTTATAAGAGGTGGGTAGGTCTCTAGTCAACAAGTTTAAATATTAAATGGACCGCGCAGAAAGTACTTCTTTTCTCACACCAAAGAGAATACTCCTTGACCGATCTTTGACATCAAGCTCACACTGCTTCCTTTCTTATGTATCGATCTGTACAGATTGAAAGGAACCACACATAGTGAAGTATTGCCAGTTAAAACCTGCAGACACTCTGGAATTGCACTCACCGTGCTCTAGTTGTAACACTAGCGTATCAAGATGTTTAAACACAGGTAACCGGCTTGCTTTCCTTCATCCTATGTGGAAATAACTTCTTCCATAGTGAAGACCGTAACACAGCATATAAAATTCCAATTTTAATCTACTTACAAACTGGTGAATAAAATCACAGCGTATAATAAAAACAATCGCGTCTGCCCAACCGGGTTTGCTCAAATGGCCGTCAGGGCGTTACCTTCGTTAGGTAACGCCCTGACGAAGCTCATTTGGAGCGAAACCCGGCTGGGCAGACGCGATTGTTTTTATTATACGCTGTGATTTTATTCACCAGTTTGTAAGTAGATTAAAATTGGAATTTTATATGCTGTGTTACGGTCTTCACTATGGAAGAAGTTATTTCCACATAGGATGAAGGAAAGCAAGCCGGTTACCTGTGTTTAAACATCTTGATACGCTAGTGTTACAACTAGAGCACGGTGAGTGCAATTCCAGAGTGTCTGCAGGTTTTAACTGGCAACACTTCACTATGTGTGGTTCCTTTCAATCTGTACAGATCGATACATAAGAAAGGAAGCAGTGTGAGCTTGATGTCAAAGATCGGTCAAGGAGTATTCTCTTTGGTGTGAGAAAAGAAGTACTTTCTGCGCGGTCCATTTAATATTTAAACTTCCAAACAGGCATTCACCTGACAGAAAATGCCTTTTATGCCGCTGAATATACATAAGACAAGGGCCATTCATTTTTCTGGGTGGTGGCGGATATGTGTGGGATGGCATGAAGAAATTCAATTAAACGTGGTCGTAACAGGTGTTGAATTCCTACGAGATCCCTGCCTCATTCATTTTTAGAAATGTGGGGTAGTACACACTGGCGTGAGCTAGGCGAGTGTGCTTATCGGTCAGGATAACCCCTGCTGCACTGAACGTCCTTTCGGACAGGACAGTTGACGAGGGGCAAGCCAAGAGTTCACTGGCAAATTCTGCCAGCTCTGGCCACAGGTCAAGCCTGCACACCCAGTAGTCCAGGGCCTCCTCGCTTCTCAGAGCGTCCACATCAGCCGTTAACCCAATGTAGTTGGACACCTGTCAGTCTAGGCATTTCCTGAGGCTAGATCCTGAGCGCAGCTTTTGATGGGTTGGCTGCAAGAATGATCTCATATCCAAAGTGACCAACATATCTTCATGCCGCCCTCTTCTGGCAAGCGCAGTAGGATTGGTACCTGCACCTGTTTTGCTGTGGGTGGAAATTCCTCTGCCAGCGCCCTCAACAGCAGAATGCAGCATCTCTCGCAGCAAGGCCTGGAAATGCTGCAATATGCCAGCCCTCTGTGATACTGGTAACATGTCAACCATTTTGTGTTTGTACCTGGGTCTGTGTACGTTGCCACCTAGTACTGGTCCTTGCCCTTTATGCTTTTTAAACAGGCGTCCCTCTTCAAACACTGGAGCATGAAGGCCCCCATTTGCACTAAATTGGAAGAGGTGAAGCGCCCTGGCTCCTGCACATCACACAGGAGAATGTTGTCCTCCGTTTCCTGCCCCCAGCCACGGACAACACCAGGGATCCCAGAAAAGTTTAAAATCCCCCTCAAAGCCTGCTCTTCTTGCTCCTCCTCCTCCTCCTCCCAGCCACCATCCTCCTCTGACTCCTCTTCAGACTCCTGCTGACTTGTCTCATATATAGTAGATCCCCTGGGAATTCATTCAGCATTGAGACTTCCTCATCTTCCAGTTCCTGCTCCTCGATGGCTTGATCAATGACACGACGCAATGCACACTCCAGAAAGAAGGCGTAAGGTACGATGTCACTGATGGCGCCCTGGCTGCGACTGACCAGTTTGGTGATCTCATCAGATGGCCGCAGAAGTCTGCATGCGTCGCGCATGAGAGCCACTGGCTCAGTGAAAAGAAACCAAGCTCCCAGAACCCGTCCTGCTGCAGAATTCATACAAGTAGTCGTTAACGGCACGTTGCTTCTGGAGCAGCCTATCAAGCATATACAAGGTTGAGTTCCAGCACGTCGTGCTGTCACAAATAAGACGTCTGACAGGCAGGTGGTGTCGCCGCTGAACATCAGCAAGGCGAGCCATGGCCGTGTATGATCTTCTAAAATAGCCAGAGATTTTCCTGGCCTGCCGCAAGACGTCCTGGACCCGGTGGTATTTGGTAACAAATCGCTGCATGACTAAGCTTAGGACGTGTGCATTGCATGGAACGTGCAGCATTTTGCCCTGTTTCATCTCGCTCAGCAGATTGGCACTGTTGTTGCACGCCACTTTACCAGCTGTCAAATTGAGCGGGGTTAGCCACTAATCGGTCTGTGACGCAGAGCTGTTAGCAGAGCAGGACCGGTGTGGCTCTTGGCTTCCAGGCACAACAGCCACAGCACAGCATGGCATCGTCTCACCGGGCATGTCAAAAGGGTTCTGGGGAGCTTGGGGGGCTCAACGGAAGAGGCGGCAGCAGTGGAACAGGAGGATTCAGCCGAGGAGAAGACAAAGGATGGAATAGGAGGAGGAGAAGAAGATGCAAGCCTGCATGCAATCCATGGGGGTAACACCAAATCCTCACGGGAGCCACGGGTTACATGCTTGACAGCTGTCAGAAGGTTCACCCAGTGGGCAGTGAAAGTTATGTACCTTCCCTGCCCTTATTTCCTAGACCATGTGTCTGTGGTCATACGTATCTTGGGACCGACACTGTGTGCCAGAAATATATTCACTTGCCGCTGAATGGGGCCATATAGCTCTGGGATGCCCTTCTGAGAGAAATATTTCCTTCTGGGGACCTTCCATTGCAGTGTGCCAATGGCCACAAATTTTCTAAAGGCCTCCAAGTCCACCAGTTTATATGGCAGTAGTTGGCGGGCTAGCAGTTCCGACAAGCCAGCGGTCAGCCATTGGGCAAGAGGGTTATCCAGCGTCATCAACTTTTTACGCTCAAAACATTATATTATTTATCACATCCACACTATTGCCATCTTATGTAGGATGTCTATTGTGGTACTTGTGGTCCGCTGCGGGTATCCTCCACCGTATGCATTTTTTGCGGGGGATCGCCATTAGCAATGGGCCACAAGTACAGGATCTGCTCCCCTGTATATATATGCACAACTGCATTTTTGGGTTGAGCACATTCTACTTAATGCCACCTTTCAGTTGGTTTGTGTATATACAACACTATTGTCAGCAGCTAACACGTTTAAAAAAGCCCACACTGCAGAGCCATGTGCCGGCATCCTGGGAGCGCCAGATGTGACCGTGCATGTTGGATGGCTCTCTCCAGATACATTTGCAGTCTACTTTTTGCCTCCTGTGCACTGCGAGTTCTGCCTTCTTCTCCTCCTTCTCCTCCCTCTCTGCTGCTCCGTCTCTCCTTCTGAACTCCTCTCCTCTTCCTCTCTTGTGGGCACCCACACCCACGTAACGTCCATCGACACTTCATCATCGTCACCCTTACCACCACTGACATTAGAGATCTTGGAGTAGGCAGCAACAGCGGGGACCTCCCTCCTTGGGCTGATCTGGGTACTGTCATCAGACTGTTGCTTGACGGCCTTTGCTACCTTCTCTTCCTGATCTGATGCCAAGAATGGCTGCGCATCGGTAAGGTCTGGAAATGGATGGAAAAATACATCCTCTGACTCGAGTGGAGGGGCTATTGTAGTGGTGTCTTTGGGGGAATAGGTCCACAACTCGTGATACCCCCACCTGTTCAAAAAATAATACTGCTGTGAATACCAAACAATGAAGATGGGCATCAGACAATACAGGATCATCCTGTATGCTCTCTTTATCCTTGCCAGTATCACAACCAAGCACTCAACAATTGGTCAACACAGGGGGAACATCCCAAATAACTATGTCACATCTACCCAATACAGGGGGTCTTTCCCAAGGAGTAATTACATCTTTTTTAGTGCCAGGCCAGTCAACAAAGGAACGCGACAAGTGGAGTTTTTAGCCACCCAAAATGTTAGAGTTTCATTAGGGGAAATGCCACCAGCAATTTCCCTAAATTCTGAGTGCTCCTTGGAATCTGTAACGCACCAAATTGATCAGTTAGGATCTCAACTGCGGAGTCCTTTGACATCCACTCCTGTCACACTACTTGAGTGTTGATGGTGTCTTTTGCGGCTGCTCAGTGTGTACCCCAGGCGGCTCTCTCAGTCTTAAGCGGAGAGTATGGGGTAACAAAATCATGTACCGCGTACTAAAGATAGAGTGTAAAACTAATAGCGAGGGAAGTTCGTTTTAGTAGTGGGAGTTCAAATTAGAGTTCATGTGAATAACAGCTTTTGACAACATTCAGGAATCCCAGGTCTGCAGTACTAATAACCACCACCGCGAGTCCCTTCCTTTCAGTGAGCAATGTCAGTGAAACAAAATGACAGGCTGATACTTGCTGTTAGAAGTCATGCAGGGATCCTGCAGTGGTGGAGCCGGATAAGGTAGGTGAGGGTTTCTCCTGGAGGTTCAGAGTTGCAGGTAGTTAGGAGCTTGCGTCCTCGTGGTGAATGGAGCAGGCAGGGTGCGCACTCCATTAGTGGAACACCCTGTGCAGCACCTGGCTCCTATTTATTGACCAAGTGTGGATGGGCGGAGCCACCTTAGACGGCCCAGCGGCCACTGCTTCCAGCCTGGGAGGCAAACAGCGATCGTTGTCATGGTTACACAGGGCATGGATCCAGGCTGGAGCGCAAACCACCGTATCCTTACAGTACCCCCTTAAGGGGACCCTCTCCGGGTACCCCAGTAGGGGAGGGTCGGTCGGGAAATCTCCTGTGGAACAACCTTTGGAGTCTGGGTGCATGGACGTCTCGCACATCTTCCCAAGAGTCATCCTGAGACCCGTAACCCTTCCATCTAACGAGGTACTGGATCCTCCCCGTCTTCTTCTGGAGTCGAGAAGCTGCTCAACCTCAAATTCCTCCTCACCACGGACATCTATCGGGGGGGAGGGTTGAGGAACCCGCGAGGGGAACGGGCTAGGTCTAAACGGTTTTAGCAACGATACATGGAATGTGGGATGTACCTGTAGTCGAGGAGGAAGGGTAAGTCTCACCGTGTTGGGGTTGATAATTCTTTCTATCAGAAAAGGACCCAAAATTGCCTACCCAGTTTCTTAGCAGGTACCCCCAACCAAAGGTTTCTCGTTGACAGCCATACCGAGTCTCCAACCTGATAAGGAGGATTTTCTCTTCTGTGACGGTCGTAGTAGATCTTCTGCCTTTCCTTTGCCCATTGCAGGTTGTCTTTCAGCATCATGAGGGTTGTTTGCAAGGTAGTTACATAATCATCTGTGGCAGGAACGTTTGTAGGAAGGCTGATTTCAGGGAGAGACCTAGGGTGGAATCCATAATTAGCAAAGAATGGACTATGTAGAGTGGAGGAATTCACTGAATTGTTGTAAGCGAATTCGGCAAGAGGGAGTAGGCTTTCCCAGTCATCTTGAAGGAATGAGCAGTGACATCTGAGAAATTGTTCCAGACATTGGTTCACCCTTTCCGTCTGCCCGTTAGTTTGGGGGTGGTAGGCGGTAGACATTCTATGGTCGATTTGGAGTCTAAGACAAAGTGCTCTCCAAAATTTGGATATAAATTGTGAACCCCTGTCTGATATAACTTGGCTAGGGATTCCATGTAGTTTTATGACATTGGACAGAAAGGCCTCGGCAGTTTCACTGGAGGAAGGTAATTTTTGAGGGCGATGAAGTGTGCCATCTTAGTTAGTAGGTCTACTACAACCATGATGGTGTTGTTTCCTCTGGAGCGGGGAGTTCTACAATGAAGTCCATTGAAACCCATTCCCAGGGTCTGTTGGGGATAGGAAGACTCATAAGAAGGCCATATGGTCGATTTCTATCACTTTTGCATGAGGCACATGTCTCGCACGTGGAAACATATTGCTTAATTTCTTTGGTCATTTTTGGCCACCAGAAGTTCCTGCGTATCAGGTTTATGGTTTGGCAATGCCAGGGTGTCCCGCGAGGGGTGTGTCATGGCAGAGTTTGATTACCTGGGTGGTGAGAGGAGTTGGTATGTACAGTAGGTTGTTTTGTAGAGAAACCCCGTTGGTCTTTCAGAAGTCCCGGGGATGTTAGCGCAGTCAATTTTCAGAGCATCCTTAAGCTGGGTTTCCAATTCGATGGTGGCGAGGATAATTTTGTTAGGTGGTATAATGCATGTGGGGGCTGTGACTGCGGCGCGGCATTCAGCCAGACGTGATAAGGCGTCAGCCTTCCCATTTTTGAGCCTGGTCGATAAGTAATTTGAAAGTCGAATCTGTCAAAAAAACTCCACCGTACCTGACGTGCTGACAGTGTTTTACTGGTTTTCAGGTATTGTAAATTACGGTGATCCGTGTATATTGTGATGGGGTGTGTTGAACCTTAAGTAGGTGCCTCCAGTTCTCTAGGGAACATTTTATGGCAGAAGTTCCTTTTCCCTATGGGGTAGTTGATTTCAGCTGTGTTTAGAGTCTGGGAGTAAAACCCGACAGGATGTAGTGGGGATGAGAAGGAGCTCCGCTGGGACAGAACAGCTCCTATGGCTGCCTGTGATGCATCTACTTCCAGCACAAAGTGATAGTTTGGATTCGGAATGGTCAGAATTGGTGCTGAAGTGAATTTGTCTTTAAGTAACTCAAAAGCTGATTGGGCCTCCATGGACCAAACAAATTTCGTATTGACACTAGTTAATCTGGTTAGGGGTTTGATGGTAGCGGAGAAGTCTTTGATGAATTTCCTGTAGAAGTTCGAGAACCCTATGAATCGCTGGAGGGCTTTCCTAGAGTCCGGAATCGGCCAGTTTTGGATGCAAGTGATCTTTGACTGATCCATCTGAATTCCCTTGGGTGAGATTATATAACCAAGGAACGGAAGGGTAGTAGTCTCGAATATACACTTTTCTGGTTTGACATATAAGTGATGGACGCTTAATCGCGCAAGTACCCAACGGACGTGTTTCCTGTGATCTTGTAGGTTATCGGAATAGACCAATATGTCATCTAGATAGATGACAACACATACATCTAGTAGATCCCTAAATATGTCATTGATAAAGTTTTGGAATGTGGCAGGGCATTGCACAAGCCGAAAGGCATTACCATGTACTCAAAGAGTCCGTACCGGGTGCGGAAAGCAGTTTTCCATTCATCCCGGTTCTAATCCTAATCAAGTTGTATGCGCCTCTCAAGTCCAGTTTAGTGTAGATAGTTGATGTTTGAAGTCTTTCAATAAGCTCGGATATTAGCGGCAGGGGGTACCGGTTTTTGATTGTTATTTTATTTAATGCTCTGTAATCAATGATGGGTCTGAGGCTCAAGTCTTTGTTCCTTACGAAGAACATACCTGCGGCTGCAGGGGAGGTTGAAGGCCGAATGAATCCCTTCCTTAAGTTCTCTTCGAGATACTGTTTGAGGTGGTCAAGTTCTGGTTGTGCCAATGGGTAGATTCTTCCTGTGGGTGTTTCACTGCCCGGCAGCAGGTCTATGGGGCAATCGTAGGGTCTATGGGGCGGTAGGGATTCCGCCATCTTTGCACTAAATACCTCCGAAAACTCTGAGTATTGGGTAGGGACCTGGTTCACCCCTACATGCATGAGAGTTTTAATAGGGAAGCAGGTCTCCCTGCAATAACGTGAGGTAAACCCACTCTCCCTGTTCCCATAGGAGAACTGGTTGATGTAACCGAGCCATGGCAAGCCTAAAATGATGGGGAACGAAGGGGAGTGTATGACATCAAAGGATAGAAATTCTGTGTGGTTATTTTCGCTTGTCACCAAAGGGGTTGAGTCTGGCTATGGATAGGTCTAGAGGTTGTACCATCAATAAAACTCACGGATATCGATACATCTTTCCTTGTATGGGGAATTTTATTTCTCTCTACTAGATGCTTATCGATAAAATTCCCTGAAGCTCGCGTGGTCCACCATTGCATCAACGATAGTTCGGTTTTGGTCCCACTGTAAGGTAAGAGACGTATAAATGTAACCACTTGTGTTGTTATCTTTTCTGCCTAAGTTACAGAACGTCATCATTTTACTTTCATGTTTCTTTCTTATGGCAGGACATCCATCAACCGAATGGTCAGCCGACGCACAGTATAAGCAGAGGTTGAGGTTCCGTCTCCGGGTCTTCTCTCAGTCAGAGGACCACGAATTGCCCCAATCTCCATCATCTCTGCTACAGGATCCGGGCTGGTCTGTCTCGGGGTGGGTGTAAACCCTGAGACTCTCTCGGCCCTACGTTCCTTAGCGTCTGTCAATGGTGGTGACCTTCTGCATCAAGGCGTCGAGTGTATGTGGCAGCTCTCCGCGGGCTAACTCATCCTTCAGGGCCTCAGATAGACCGAGACGGAACTGATTTCTAAGAGTGAGATCATTCCATTCAGTCTCACGGGCCCAACGAGTGTATTCCGCAATAAAGTCCTCAACGGGTCGTCTCCCTTGCTTTAGGGTGCGAATGGCGGTCTCCGCAGTCAGCTGCTTGTTGTGGTCCTCGTAAAGGAGGGCCATTGTTTCAAGAAATTGCGGAAAGGAATTCAAGACCGGGTCTTCCTTTTCTAAATAGGTGTTAGCCCATGCTCTGGGCTCCCCCCTGAGGTACGAGATCATGGTGAGTACTTTGGTTCTATCGGAAGGATAGGTCCGGGGGCGTAACTGAAACATCAGCTTGCACGCATTCAGGAATTCGCTGCTTCCGGTCTCCTGAGAAAAGTTCAGGTGGACTGACCTTGGGTTCCGGTCCATCGTGGAGGTGTCCTGTGCGCGACGAGATGAGATCTCGCAACGTCTGATTTTCCAATTGGAGATTCTGTACGGTCACGTTAAGGGTTTCCACCCTCTCAGTGAGGGCGACCATGTGCCGCGCGAGCTCCGCTGGATCCATGAGGGTTCCACTAATATGTAACGCACCAAATTGATCAGTTAGGATCTCAACTGCGGAGTCCTTTGACATCCACTCCTGTCACACCACTTGAGTGTTGATGGTGTCTTTGCGGCTGCTCAGTGTGTACCCCAGGCGGCTCTCTCAGTCTTAAGCGGAGAGTATGGGGTAACAAAATCATGTACCGCGTACTAAAGATAGAGTGTAAAACTAATAGCGAGGGAAGTTCGTTTTAGTAGTGGGAGTTCAAATTAGAGTTCATGTGAATAACAGCTTTTGACAACATTCAGGAATCCCAGGTCTGCAGTACTAATAACCACCACCGCGAGTCCCTTCCTTTCAGTGAGCAATGTCAGTGAAACAAAATGACAGGCTGATACTTGCTGTTAGAAGTCATGCAGGGATCCTGCAGTGGTGGAGCCGGATAAGGTAGGTGAGGGTTTCTCCTGGAGGTTCAGAGTTGCAGGTAGTTAGGAGCTTGCGTCCTCGTGGTGAATGGAGCAGGCAGGGTGCGCACTCCATTAGTGGAACACCCTGTGCAGCACCTGGCTCCTATTTATTGACCAAGTGTGGATGGGCGGAGCCACCTTAGACGGCCCAGCGGCCACTGCTTCCAGCCTGGGAGGCAAACAGCGATCGTTGTCATGGTTACACAGGGCATGGATCCAGGCTGGAGCGCAAACCACCGTATCCTTACAGAATCACGTACTCCGGAGTCACTATACAACAATGATGCAGGAGTCATGGCAAGAATAATTCCCAATTCAGAACTAGAGATGGCCCGAACTATTCGCAGGCGAACAGTTCCCGGCGAACATAGCTTGTTCACGTCCGCCGCGGCGGGCGAACATATTCGATGTTCGCGTTCGCCCCTATACTTTATTATTGAGCAAACTTTGACCCTGTACCTCACAGTCAGCAGACACATTCCAGCCAATCAGCATACCCTCCCTCCCAGACCCTCCCACCTCCTATCTAAACACAAGGACAGCATCCATCTTAGATTCATTCTGAAGCTGCAGTAATAGTAATTGTAAATCGCAATGCGATTAATATAACCTGTATTATTCGCATTGCGATTACAACTTAGATCTGAGTTCCTAATGGTTGTATTGCTAGAATATAACGAAGATAACGAATATAGCGCTATATTCTCAATCTTCGTTATATTCTAGCAATACAACAACCATTAGAACTCAGATCTAAGTTGAATTCTCAATGCGATTAATATAACCTGCATTAATCGCATTACGATTCAACTTAGAGCTGAGTTCCTAATGGTTGTAGTATTGCTAGAATATACGTTATATTCTAGCAATACAACCATTAGGAACTCAGCTCTAAGTTGTAATCGCAATGCGAATAATACTTACAATTATTAATCGCTTTGGGAATCCATTTGATGCCTCTATTTGATTGTATATGACGGTTGACTATGACTACCACCAATGTTCTGCTGCTCCAAAGCAAGATATCTGAACCCTCAGGGCCATTTGGGCGTTTTTGATAGAAAACACATCAAAACGCATTCATGCTTTTTATAATTTTTCATTTTCTAGTTTATTTTTTGTGTATTTTGCCACATTTGGCTGCATATTTACATTTGGTATAGGCAAATATGGTAGTCTAGATCATTACTCTGCCCAAATCTATATTCAGCTACATGGCTTAGAAAATATGCTGTCAAACAATGATCCTAGGTTTTGGCATAGACACATGATCTAGACTACCATATTTGCCTATACCAAATGTAAATATGCAACCAAATGTGGCAAAATACACAAAAAATAAACTAGAAAATGAAAAATTATAAAAACGCAGATGCGTTTGATGCTTTTTATCAAAACGCCCAAATGGCCCCTGGGGGTTCAGATATCTTGCTTGGAGGCAGCAGAACGTTGGTGGTAGTCATAGTCAACCGTCATATACAATCAAATAGAGGCATCAAATGGATTCGCAAAGCGATTAATAATTGTAAGTATTATTCGCATTACGATACAACTTAGAGCTGAGTTCTAATGGTTGTATTGCTAGAATATAACGTATATTCTAGCAATACAACAACCATTAGAACTCAGCTCTAAGTTGAATTCGCAATGCGATTAATGCAGGTTATATTATCGCATTGAGAATTCAACTTAGATCTGAGTTCCTAATGGTTGTTGTATTGTTAGAATATAACGAAGATTGAGAATATAGCGCTAAATTCTCAATCTTCGTTATATTCTAGCAATACAAACCATTAGAACCCATCTCTAAGTTGAATTCGCAAATAAGATGTCCCAAACTATTTCACCGGCGAATAGTTCACGACGAACATAGCTTGTGCGCTGCTCGTCGCGGCGGGCGTAACATATGCGATGTTAGGTCCACCCCTATCATTGAGTAAACTTTGACCCTCTACCTCACAGTCAGCAGACACATTCCAGCCAATTAGCATACCCTCCTCCCAGACTCTCCCATCTCCTGGACAGCATCCATTTTAGATTCATTCGGAAGCTGCAGTCTTAGTGAGAGGAGGGAGAGTGTAGTTGCTGCTGATTTAATAGGGAAATCGATAGCTAGGCTAGTGTATTCAGTGTCCACTCCAGTCCTGAAAGACTCATCAGATCTCTGCTGTAAGGACAGCGTCCTGACAGTACCCCAAAAAGCCCTTTTTAAGGCTAGTACATTAGTCTCCATCCCAGACCCTCCCACCTCCTATCAAAAAGCAAGGACGACATCCATCTTAGATTCATTCTGAAGCTGCAGTGTTTGTAGTTGTAATCGCAATGCGATTAATATAACCTGTATTAATTGCATTGGGATTACAACTTAGATCTGTTCCTAATGGTTGTATTTCTAGAATATGACAAAGATTGCGAATATAGCGCTATATTCGCAATCTTCGTTATATTCTAGCAATACAACCATAAGAAGAGATCTAAGTTGTAATCCCAATGCGATTACATCGCTAGAATTTCTAGCAATACAACCATTAGGAACCCAGCTCTAAGTTGAATTTGCAATGCGATTAATATAACCTGTATTAATCGCATTGCGATTACAACTACCACACTCTGCGTCAACTTGGTATTTTTCCATGGGAGTTTTGCCATGGATCCCCCTCCGGCATGCCCCATTCCAGGTGTTAGTCCCCTTGAAACAACTTTTCCATCACTAATGTGGCCAGAAGGAGTCCCTTTGGTTTTTAAAATTCGCCTGTCTATTAAAGTCTATGGCGGTTCGCACTGTTCGCATGTTCGCGAACATTTGCGGAAGTTCACGTTCGCCGTTCGCGAAAGGAAAATTTTATGTTCGCGACATCACTATTCAGAACATGAAAGAGAAATTAATAAATTGCAGATCGTTAATGTATCTAAATTAACTCTAAGCCCAGAGCAAGAACAACTTCTTAAGAAAGGGCGATCGTTCGTACCTGCACCTAAATTTGATTGTTTCTCCTGGGTTAAAGATATCAATTTATTTGCGAGGCGATTAGCCCTCCATAAAGAACATAGACAAAAAAGTAGTGATCCACAGACCCAATGGAAAAAAAGAACAAGAAGCGTTATGCATTCTTTTAGATCTAGCAGCAGAGGGAGAGGGGCAATTAAATATCAGAGAAGCACCCTTCAGTAGTCTATCACCACAAACTACATATACCCCTCTTTTGCCAGATATGGCAATATTCAGACACTTGTGGATCTTGTCACACAAGATCTGCAAAAGATTAAAGGTATGAGACAAGAACATGCGACCAATCTAACATCAGAAGAGATAAGGGCTCTTGAAAAACTATCTGCTAACAATCAAATTGAAATTAAAATATCAGATAAAGGGGGTAATGTAGTAATAATGGAGAAATCTGATTATAATGAGATGACACTAACTCTTCTAATAAGATACAAGTACTTATAAAAAAGTTACAAAATAATCCTACTAATATGTATGTAGCAGAGTTGAAGAGTCTCTTACAATCTGCAATATCTGAGAGATTAATCACAAAAGATGAATTCAAAGTGATATTTAATCCCAAACCGACTGTGGCAATATCCATAAACAGCGTACCCCAATACCGTCCAATTGGATCTAGAAATGATAGCTTATGCGAGGGCATAAGCAATTACATCAATACTATTATCTCACCATTTGTACTGGGTTCATCCTCATTTCTGAAGGACACCAAGGACGTCCTGATCTAATTACAAGACATACAAATAAATGCCAACACTTGGATCGCCAGTCTAGATGTAGAGGCGCTTTATACAAGTATTAATCACACACTAGGCCTGGAGGCCATTGATTATTTCCTGAATACTAAGGTTTTCAGTATCACACGCACAATAAGTTCGTTCTCACTTTACTACAATTTCTACTCACGCATAATTATTTCATTTATGATGGAAATTATTATTTACAGACCACAGGTACGGCGATGGGGACAGTTTGTGCACCAAATTATGCAAATATATTTTTAGGTTGGTGGGAGGAGCAAGTTGTTTTCACAGATTTTCAGTCTAGATCATTACTCTGCCCAAATCTATATTCAGCTACATGCTTAGAAAACATGCTGTCAAACAATGATCCTAGGTTTTGGTATAGACACATGATCTAGACTACCATATTTGCCTATACCAAATGTAAATATGCAACCAAATGTGGCAAAATACACAAAAAATAAACTAGAAAATGAAAAATTATAAAACGCAGATGCGTTTTTCTTTATCAAAACGCCCAAATGGCACCTTGGGGGTTCAGATATCTTGCTTTGGAGGCAGCAGAACGTTGGTGGTAGTCATAGTCAACCGTCATATACAATCTAATAGAGGCATCAAATGGATTTGCAAAGCGATTAATAATTGTAAGTATTATTCGCATTGCGATTACAACTTAGAGCTGAGTTCCTAATGGTTGTATTGCTAGAATATAACGTATATTCTAGCAATACAACAACCATTAGGAACTCAGCTCTAAGTTGAATTCGCAATGCGATTAATGCAGATTATATTAATCGCATTGAGAATTCAACTTAGATCTGAGTTCCTAATGGTTGTTGTATTGTTAGAATATAACGAAGATTGAGACTATAGCGCTAAATTCTCAATCTTCGTTATATTCTAGCAATACAACCATTAGGAACCCATCTCTAAGTTGAATTCGCAAATAGGATGTCCCAAACATTTCACCGGCGAATAGTTCACGACGAACATAGCTTGTGCGCGTTCGTCGCGGCGGGCGAACATATGCGATGTTAGGTCCACCCCCCATCATTGAGTAAACTTTGACCCTCTACCTCACAGTCAGCAGACACATTCCAGCCAATTAGCATACCCTCCCTCCCAGACTCTCCCATCTCCTGGACAGCATCCATTTTAGATTCATTCGGAAGCTGCAGTCTTAGTGAGAGGAGGGAGAGTGTAGTTGCTGCTGATTTAATAGGGAAATCGATAGCTAGGCTAGTGTATTCAGTGTCCACTCCAGTCCTGAAAGACTCATCAGATCTCTGCTGTAAGGACAGCGTCCTGACAGTACCCCAAAAAGCCCTTTTTAAGGCTAGTACATTAGTCTCCATCCCAGACCCTCCCACCTCCTATCAAAAAGCAAGGACGACATCCATCTTAGATTCATTCTGAAGCTGCAGTGTTTGTAGTTGTAATCGCAATGCGATTAATATAACCTGTATTAATTGCATTGGGATTACAACTTAGATCTATTCCTAATGGTTGTATTTCTAGAATATGACAAAGATTGCGAATATAGCGCTATATTCTGCAATCTTAGTATATTCTAGCAATACAACCATAAGAAAGAGATCTAAGTTGTAATCCCAATGCGATTACATCGCTAGAATTTCTAGCAATACAACCATTAGGAACCCAGCTCTAAGTTGAATTTGCAATGCGATTAATATAACCTGTATTAATCGCATTGCGATTACTAACTACCACACTCTGCGTCAACTTGGTATTTTTCCATGGGAGTTTTGCCATGGATCCCCTCCGGCATGCCCCATTCCAGGTGTTAGTCCCCTTGAAACAACTTTTCCATCACTAATGTGGCCAGAAGGAGTCCCTTTGGTTTTTAAAATTCGCCTGTCTATTAAAGTCTATGGCGGTTCGCACTGTTCGCATGTTCGCGAACATTTGCGAGAAGTTCACGTTCGCCGTTCGCGAAAGGAAAATTTTATGTTCGCGACATCACTATTCAGAACATGAAAGAGAAATTAATAAATTGCAGATCGTTAATGTATCTAAATTAACTCTAAGCCCAGAGCAAGAACAACTTCTTAAGAAAGGGCGATCGTTCGTACCTGCACCTAAATTTGATTGTTTCTCCTGGGTTAAAGATATCAATTTATTTGCGAGGCGATTAGCCCTCCATAAAGAACATAGACAAAAAAGTAGTGATCCACAGACCCAAAGGAAAAAAGAACAAGAAGCGTTATGCATTCTTTTAGATCTAGCAGCAGAGGGAGAGGGGCAATTAAATATCAGAGAAGCACCCTTCAGTAGTCTATCACCACAAACTACATATACCCCCTCTTTTGCCAGATATGGCAATATTCAGACCTTTGTGGATCTTGTCACACAAGATCTGCAAAAGATTAAAGGTATGAGACAAGAACATGCGACCAATCTAACATCAGAAGAGATAAGGGCTCTTGAAAAACTATCTGCTAACAATCAAATTGAAATTAAAATATCAGATAAAGGGGGTAATGTAGTAATAATGGAGAAATCTGATTATAATGAGATGACACTAACTCTTCTAATAAGATACAAGTACTTATAAAAAAGTTACAAAATAATCCTACTAATATGTATGTAGCAGAGTTGAAGAGTCTCTTACAATCTGCAATATCTGAGAGATTAATCACAAAAGATGAATTCAAAGTGATATTTAATCCCAAACCGACTGTGGCAATATCCATAAACAGCGTACCCCAATACCGTCCAATTGTATCTAGAAATGATAGCTTATGCGAGGGCATAAGCAATTACATCAATACTATTATCTCACCATTTGTACTGGGTTCATCCTCATTTCTGAAGGACACCAAGGACGTCCTGATCTAATTACAAGACATACAAATAAATGCCAACACTTGGATCGCCAGTCTAGATGTAGAGGCGCTTTATACAAGTATTAATCACACACTAGGCCTGGAGGCCATTGATTATTTCCTGAATACTAAGGTTTTCAGTATCACACGCACAATAAGTTCGTTCTCACTTTACTACAATTTCTACTCACGCATAATTATTTCATTTATGATGGAAATTATTATTTACAGACCACAGGTACGGCGATGGGGACAGTTTGTGCACCAAATTATGCAAATATATTTTTAGGTTGGTGGGAGGAGCAAGTTGTTTTCACAGATTTTCATTTAGGTACACTGAGCACGTTTTGATTTGGGCACGCTTTATAGATGATATTTTGATTTTATGGGATGGCACAAAAGAGGAATTTCATGATTTTGTTTCAGTACTTAATCACAATACACTAGGTCTCAGATTCACATCAGAGATTAGTCACACGGAAATTCATTTTCTTGATCTAACATTGATTAAACAACAAGATGGTCACATCCACACGCAGGTGCATCGCAAGGCGACTTCTAAAAACAGCTTTCTATCCTGGCAAAGTCATTATCCTTCATCGCTATGCAAAGTAATACCAGTAGGACAATACATTAGAGCTAAAAGGAACTCATCATCTGAAGAGGCTTTTGAACTAGAATGTAAGATTCTCTACAATAGATTTATTGAAAGGGGATACCCAGAAAAAAACATTGCATAAAGCCTATAGGAGAGCAAAGGCTATGGATAGAATAGATCTATTGGCTAATTAAAATAGAGACCAGGAGACCATAATACGGTGCATCGGTACATATGGTATTAAACATCAAAAAGTAAGACAAATATTGACACGTCATTGGCCTATTCTACTAGTTGATGAAGAACTAAGACAAGTATTGCCACAGTATCCATCGATCACTTATAGACGTGGCCCAAATCTCAAACAACAACTAGTTCATAGTCATTTCCAGTGGACACATACAAAACAAATTTATCGGGAACTTACCTGGCTGTCCGTGCAGGGATCTCATCCCTGTGGTGACTGTGTTTTTTGTCGGTTCGTTGAATCGCGCAGTCAATTCACTAATCCTGTCCATCAAAAAGTGTATAAAATTAATGAATTCATAAATTGCATGACGGTAGGAATAGTTTATGGGGCAAGATGTACTTGCCCCTAGATCTATGTAGGGAAAACCATGCAGGTATTCAGAAGAAGAATTTCGAAACACATAAGTGATATTAACAACAAAAAGGATGCTACGCTGCCAAGACATATTCTTAGCCATCATGATGGTAATGTCTCATCATTGAAGTTCTGGGGCATTCAAAAACTGGCAATAGGTCCTAGAAGAGGAGATATGTACAGGAAATTACAGCAACAGGAGGCTAGATAGATCTATAAGTTGCAGAGCCTGGCCCCCAAGGGGTTAAACGAAGGCTTCACTTATGTCTCATTCATTAAGAAGCATTACTAGTAATGTTAATATATGTATCTATAATTTGGCAAGTATGGAATAGTCCTTAGAAGTATACCTCAAAGGATAAAGATCAGGTAGTCAAGATATGTCTGAGCCCACCCTCTTTAATTTTTGAAGAATGTTAAGAACAATAAGTTAACAGTTGAATCATGTGGGATAATTATTTATATATTTTTTTATTATCTTTTCATTTTTTCCAGTGAGGGGAATATCAACTATATATTTATACTCAATTACAGTCATTTAATGATTGAGCACCTATATAAGTTTCCAAATATGGTATACCAATTGGAGAATCAAAGTCCTGTGTCATGCACAGTCTAAGAATTATGGAAGGAAGTCTGGAGGTAATTGACAGGCGCAGGTATGCCTAGCGATATAATGCACACCAAGCCAGAAGATATGCGCATGATTCTTGATGGTTAAATGCACTAAGTGCCAAGTCATGCACACTAAGTATAATAGTATGATCGCGTAATAACACAGGTAAAAAGAACAGAGTTCGCTTATGTGCACTGGATTCCTTCCAAGCGCAGTTATCCCTGGGGAATAAAAAGAACCAAGTACAGTGCCATGCGCACTAGATGATTACCTAAGCACAGAACTTCTAAGTCTGCTGACATGCGCATCAGACCTATTCTAAGTGATAATAACTAAGTGCCAAGCCATGCCCAGAAAGTACATTGATATGATCGCGCAGCATTCTGTGCTAATATAAGTACTAAGTGCCAAGTCATGCGCATTTAATTACCTTGTGAGCGCAGCTATTACTGGTAGGCCAAAAGAACTAAGTGTAGTTCTATGCGCATTATATCATCACTTGAGTGTACAATTTCTAAGTTCGCTGACATGCACATCGGGCTCCTTCCAGACGATATACTCCTAAGTCCCAAGTCATGCGCAGACAATTCTGAGATCATTTACCACGGGGTACGTCAACAGGACTGCCATCCAATAATATTGTAGGAAAAAAAAAGGTGTTTCATAACATATCGCGCCATTGACCCACAATCTTGTGACATCAAGAGAGGGAGGGCATAGGAACTATGAAATAGGACAGAATCCAAAAGCAGCACCAGACGCTACCCATTCCCCTGAAGACGCCGGTGGTTAGCCAGTGAAACATGTCGGGGGGTAGTGCTGCGAGCTTTTAAACAGTTGGATCACAATCATTATCCAAACAAATAAAGTCAGAATCGTGGTGGTGATTAGGAGATAGCGGGCGGCGCGCAGTCTAGAATCTCCAAGCCTAGTTCAATTGTTGATGACATAACAGTGGAGCGGGATTGCATCCAACAATTTTAATTTTAGCCATAGATAAGATTAATAGTAAAAAATTAAAAGTTAAGTTTTATGTGCATAGTCAAACCGGATGGCAAGAGTAGGCTAAAAGTCAAGTTGTAAATATAAAGTAATGAGCGTCTACATCTGGTGGGTCATAAAGATAATTGTTGTGTCTTTGGGGCGCACACAGCAGGGAGTGAGGAGGGTGCTGATACAGAGGATGAGGAGGGTGCAGAAGCGGAATGCTGAGAGAGCCACTCAAACAACTGTGGTGCGTCCTTTGACGTAATCGCACGCTCCTTCTCCAACTTCCAGCTTAGGCTCCGGCCTGGTGCACCTGCCCAACCCCTACCAACCCTGCGGAACTGCCTGCCTCTTCCTATGCCTGTCACTTTCAAAATGACCCTGTGCCAAAGTCCCTAGAGAAAAGCAATATTTGTGGAAGCAGGTATATCGCAGGCCTCAATCAATATTTGGTGGAAGCATTTATATCACAGCCGTCAATCAGTATTTTGTGGAAGCAGGTATATCAAACATCTTAATCAGTGTTTTGTGGAAGCAGGTATATCGCACCCCTCAATCAGTATTTTGTGGAAACAGGCATATAGAACCCCTCAATCAGTATTTTGTGGAAGCAGGTATATTGCACCCTTAATAAGTATTTTGTGGAAGCAGGTGTATCGCAGACCTCAATCAATATTTGGTGGAAGCAGATATATCACACCCCTCAATCAGTATTTTGTGGAAGCAGGTGTATCAAACTTCTTAATCAGTATTTTGTGGTAACAGATATATAGAAAACTTTGATCAATATTTGATTGAAGCAGGTATAACGCAACCCTCAATCAGCATTTTGTGGAAACAGGTATATAGAACCCCTGAAACAATATTTTGTTTAAGCAGGTATATCATACCCCTCAATCAATATTTGGTGGAAGCAGGTATATCGCACCCCTCAGTCAGTATTTTGTTGATGCAGTTATATAGAACCCTTTAATCAGTATGTTGTAGGGGTGCACCTGCCCGACCCTTACCACCCTTGCTAACCGGCCTGCCTCCTGCCTGTCACTTTCAAAAAGGCCTTGTGCCAAAGTCCCTAGAGAAAAGCAGTATTTGTTGAAGCAGGTATGTCGCAGGACTCAATCAGTATTTGGTGGAAACAGGAATATCAAACTCATTAATCAGTATTTTGTGGGGGCAGGTATATCGAACCCCTTAATAAATATTTGGTGGAAGCAGGTATATCACACCGCTCAATCAGTATTTTGTGGAAGGAGGTATATCAAACCCCTTAAACAGTATTTTGTGGAAGTAGGTATATCACACCCCTCAATCAGTTTTTTTCTGGAAACAGGTATATAGAACCCCTCAATCAGTATTTTGTGGGAGCAGGTATATCGCACCCCTCAATAAGTATTTTGAGGAAGCAGGTGTATTGCAGGCCTCAATCAATATTTGGTGTAAGTAGATATATCGCACCCATTAATTAGCATTTTGTGTAAGAAGGTATATAGAAACCTTTAATCAGTATGTTGTAGAAGCAGGTATATCGCACCCCTTAATCAGTATTTTTTGGAAGCAGGTATATTGCACCCTTAATAAGTATTTTGTGGAAGCAGGTGTATTGCAGGCCTCAATCAATATTTGGTGGAAGCAGATATATCACACCCCTCAAACAGTATTTTGTGGAAGCAGGTATATCAAACCTCTTAATCAGTATTTTGTGGTAACAGATATATAGAAGACTTTGATCAATTTTTGGTTGAAGCAGGTATAACGCAACCCTCAATCAGCATTTTGTGGAAACAGGTATATAGAACCCCTGAATCAATATTTTGTGTAAGCAGGTGTATCGCAGGCCTCAATCAATATTTTGTTGATGCAGGTATATAGAACCCCTTAATCAGTATGTTGTAGGGGTGCACCTGTCCGACCCTTACCACCCTTGCTGAAAGGCCTGCCTCTTTCTCTGCCTGTCACTTTCAAAAAGACCCTGTGCCAAAGTCCCTAGAGAAGAGCAGTATTTGTGGAAGCAGGTATATCGCAGGACTCAATCAGTATTTGGTGGAAACAGGTATATCAAACCCCTTAATCAGTATTTTGTGGAGGTAGGTATATCGAACCCCTTAATAAATATTTGGTGGAAGCAGGTATATCACACCCATCATTCAGTATTTTGTGGAAGCAGGTATATCAAACCCCTTAATCAGTATATTGTGGAAGCAGGAATATCGCACCCCTCAATCAGTATTTTGTGGGAGCAGGTATATCGCACACCTCAATAAGTATTTTGTGGAAGCAGGTGTATCACAGGCCTCAATCAATATTTGGTGGAAGCAGATATATCGCACCCCTCAATCAGCATTTTGTGTAAGCAGGTATATAGAAACCTTTAATCAGTATGTTGTAGACGCAAGTATATTGCACCCCTTAATCAGTATTTTTTGGAAACAGGGATATAGAACCCCTGAATCAATATGTGATGAAAGCAGGTATATTGCACCCCTCAATCAGTATTGTGTGGAAGCAGGTATATCAAACCCCTTAATAAGTATTTTGTGGAAGCAGGTATATTGCACCCCTCTAGTAGTATTTTGTGGAAGTAGGTATATCGACCCCATCTGAATATTTCAGTGTGGAAGCAGGTATATCACACCCTCAATCAGTATTTGTGGAAGCAGGTATATAAACCCCCTAATCAGTATTTGGTGGAAGCAGGTATATCACACCCCTCAATCAGTATTTTGTGAGAGCAGAATGCACCTCAATCAGTATTTTGTGGAACCAGGTGTATTGCTGGCCTCAATCAATATTTGGTGGAAAGCTAGGACTATATCGCACCCTTCAATCTGTTTTGTGTAATCAGGCATATATAACCCTTTGATCAATATATGGTTAAAGTAGGTATATCGCACCCCTCAATCTGTATTTTGTGAAAGCAAGTATATAGAACCCTTTGTTCAATATTTGGTGGAAGCTGGTATATCACACCCTTCAATCAGTATTTTGTGGAAATAGGTATATAGAACCCCTGAATCAATATTTGGTGGAAGCAGGTATATCACACACCTCAATCAGTATTTTGTGGAAGCAGGTATATCGCACCCCTCAATCAGAATTTTGTGGAACCAGGCGTATTGCTGGCCTCAATCAATATTTGACGTAATCAGGTATATTGCACCCCTCAAGCAGTATTTTTGTGGAAGCAGGTATATAGAACCCCTTGATCAGTATGTTGTAGAAGTAGGTATTTCGCACCCCTCAATAAGTATCTTGCAAAAGCAGGTGTATCGCAGGCCTCAATCAATATTTGGTGGAAGCAGATATATCGAACCCCTTAATAAAAATTTGGTGGAAGCAGGTATATCACACCCATCAATAAGTATTTTGTGGAAGCAGGTATATCAAACCCCTTAATCAGTATTTTGTGGAAGCAGGAATATTGCACCCCTCAATCAGCATTTTGTGTAAGCAGGTATATAGAAACCTTTAATCAGTATGTTGTAGAAGCAAATATATCACACCCCTTAATCAGTATTTTTTGGAAACAGGGATATAGAACCCCTGAATCAATATGTGATGAAAGCAGGTATATCGCACCCATCAATCAGTATTGTGTGGAAGCAGGTATATCAAACCCCTTAATAAGTATTTTGTGGAAGCAGGTATATTGCACCCCTCAATCTGTATTTTGTGTAATCAGGCATATATAACCCTTTGATCAATATATGGTTAAAGTAGGTATATCGCACCCCTCAATCTGTATTTTGTGAAAGCAAGTATATAGAACCCTTTGTTCAATATTTGGTGGAAGCTGGTATATCACACCCTTCAATCAGTATTTTGTGGAAATAGGTATATAGAACCTCTGAATCAATATTTGGTGGAAGCAGGTATATCACACACCTCAATCAGTATTTTGTGGAAGCAGGTATATCGCACCCCTCAATCAGAATTTTGTGGAACCAGGCGTATTGCTGGCCTCAATCAATATTTGACGTAATCAGGTATATTGCACCCCTCAAGCAGTATTTTTGTGGAAGCAGGTATATAGAACCCCTTGATCAGTATGTTGTAGAAGTAGGTATTTCGCACCCCTCAATAAGTATCTTGCAAAAGCAGGTGTATCGCAGGCCTCAATCAATATTTGGTGGAAGCAGATATATGAACCCCTTAATCAGCATTTTGTGTAAGCAGGTACATGGAAACCTTTAATCACTATGTTGTAGAAGCAGGTATATCGCTCCCCTGAATCAGTATTTTTTGGAAACAGGGATATAGAACCCCTAATCAATATTTGGTAGAAGCAGGTATTATCGCACCCCTCAATCAGGACTTAGCGGGAGCAGGTATATCACACCCCTTAATCAGTATTTTGTGGAAGCAGGTATATTTCACCCCTCAATCTGTATTTTATGTAAGCAGGTATATAGAACCCCCCAATCAGTATTTTGTGGAAACAGGTATATCAAACCCCTTAATCAATATTTTGTGGAAGCAGGTATATCGCACCCCTTAATCAGTATTTTGTGGAAGCAGGAATATAGCACACTTCAATCCGTTTTTTCACCAAACACAAGAAATTCGGGCGGCACTGCTGTAGTCTTTTATGCCCCCGTAGCTGCAGTTCAATCAGCGCTAAAAATTCAGACCAGCTGTGATAGTGGTTTTGTAGTAAACAGTGTTGCTCAGCTCCGAGATAGGATAGAGTATAATGGTAACCAATTGAGGTATGAAGAAAAATGAGCGGCACTCACCAAATACGTTCCATAGCACTTCAATCAGTATTTTGTGTAAACAGGTATATCAAACCCTTTAATCAGTATTTTGTGGAAGCAGGTATATCACACCCCTCAATAAGTATTTTGTGGAAACAGTTATATAGAACCTCTGAATCAATATTTGGTGGAAGCAGGTATATCGAACCCCTCAATCAGTGTTTTGTGGAAGCAGGTGTATGAAACCCCTCAATCTATATTTTGCGTAAGCAGGTATATCAAACTTCTTAATCAGTATTTTGTGAAAGCAGGTATATCGCACCCCTCAATCAGAATTTTGTAGAAACAGGTATATAGAACCCTTAATCAATATTTGGTAGAAGCAGGTATATTGCACCCCTCAAACATGTATTTTGTGGAAGCAGGTTTATTGCAGGCCTCAATCAATATTTGGTGGAAGCACGTATGTCGCATCCCTCAATCAGTATTTTGTGGAAGCAGGTATATAGAACACCTTAATCAATATTTTGTGGAAGCAGGTATCTCGCACTCCTCAATCTGTATTTTGTGGAAGCAGGTATATAGAACCCCTTGATCAATATTTGGTGGAAGCAGGTATATCGCACCCCTCAATCAGTATTTTGTGTGAAGCAGGTATATTAATCCCCTTCATCAATATTTGGTGGAAGCATGTATATTGTACCCCTCAATCAGTATTTTGTGTGAAGCAGGTTTATCGCACCCCTCAATCAATTTTTTTGGGGACAACAGGTATATCACACCAGTTGCAAATAGTTGTTCCTATAGCGTTTGTCCCTCTATATAGCTGCCGTATCGCAGCAGAACCACACACAACTGATGTACAATACAAATTCACTATATACTTTCTATGTTAGAAAGTATATTATAGGTATATCATACCCCTTAATCAATTTTTTTGGGGACAACAGGTATATCACACCAGTTGCAATTAGTTATTCCAATAGTTTGTCCCTCTATATACCTGCGGTATCAGAGCAGAAGTGCACACAACTGCTGCAAAATACAAATGCACTATAATATACTTTCTGTGTTAGTATAGATATAGATATATAGATATATAAGTATATCACAACCCTCAGTATGTCACACCTATCAATAGCACTCCTATACCAGTCCCTTAAAGGACGTTTGTGGCTCTATTAGCTAGGGTTAGGTGTCCCTAACAGTCTGTCACTGCTCCACAAAACAACCCTTCCCTACACTGGCAAAACACAGAATGTAAAATGGCTGATCTGGTTCATTTATAGGGTGGGGGTGTGTCCATGTGCTGAAACGTCTCAATTGGCTGTCCTGTCCCACCTGATAGATGTGCCATGGCTCAAAGTTTGGCGCAATGCAATAGAATATGGCGAGTATGCATATGTTCGCATGTTTGGCGAATCGTGAACGCTCAAAGTTCTCCGCTAAATGACCGCCGGGCTAACTGCAAGGCCATCTCTATTTCTTTTTACAGTGTATGCATTCGGATAAGTACATATATCAAATTGTCTTAAATATAGTCATCATCAAAATTGAATATATGCTCTTTCATTTTCAGAAAGCAGAACATTTTTAAATGGCATGCCAAATATTTTGACCACAAGCCCTCAGCATAACAACGTAATACCACATGCTTAAAACTAACCATCATGGAGAACTATTAGCTGAGCTCTTGTTCCTATATCTCCAACACCCCAATATATATGTCCATTTTGCCTGGTTGCAAGTTTCATTCATTTAAGAGAAGTAGACAAGTGGCACTAAAAACCCTCTGGTACTGATTTTATAGCTTTCTCTAGTAGGTAAAGTCTGTACCCCTCTGAGATAGTCTTTGGGATAGCTTTGATACACCGTGTCATGGATCATTACAGGTTAGGCCTCTTTCACACGGGCGTCACGTTTGACGCCCGGATAAGAGGCGGGTGCGTTGCGGGAATATGCGCTATTTTTCTGCGCGGGTGCAAACGTTTGTAATGGATTTTGCACGCGCGTGTGAAAAATCGGCATGTTTGGTACCCAGACCCGAAGCCGGACTTCATCACTGAAGTCCGGTTTCGGGTAGATTGTTCTGGAGATTTTATTATTTTCCCTTATAACATGGTTATAAGGGAAAATATTAGCATTCTTAATAAAGAATGCTTAGTAAAATGAAGATGAAGGGGTTAAAAATAATAAAACTTAACTTACCTTTGCCTCTTGATCGCGTAGTTGCGATCTGCCTTCTGTCTTCAAGCTACAGCTTACAGCTGAAGGACCTCTGATGACGTCACATCACATGGTCCAATCACATGGTCCATCTTACCATGGTAATGGACCATGTGATTGGACCATGTGATGTGACGTCATCACCGGTCCTTCAGCTTTTAGCTGTAGCTTGAAGACAGAAGGCAGATCGCAACTACGCGATCAAGTGGCAAAGGTAAGTTAAGTTTTATTATTTTAACACCTTCATCTTCATTTTACTAAGCATTGTTTATTAAGAATGCTAATATTTTCCCTTATAACCATGTTATAAGGGAAAATAATAGAGATTGGGTCCCGTTGCTAAGCAACCATGTGGGAAAATCGCACTGCATCTGCACTTGCTTGCGGATGCCTGCGATTTTCCCACAGCCCCATTCACTTCTTTGGGGCCTGCGTTGCGTGAAAAACGCAGAATATAGAGCATGCTGCGATTTTCACGCAACGCAGAAGTGATGCGTGAAAATCACCGCTCATGTGCACAGCCCCATAGAAATGAATGGATCCGGATTCAGTGCGGGTGCAATGCGTCCTCCTCACGCATTGCACCCGTGCGGAAAACTCACCCGTGTGAAAGGGGCCTTACTGTTGCATCCAAACATTTGCATGAGTTCATGCTTCTAGAGAAGGTGGGATTGTGCTGCAAAAATCAAACTTTTCATTTGAAAGAGGACTTTATGTCAAGGTTAGATGGAGAAGAAAGGGAACACAAAACTACGAAGAAGATGACAAACAAAAGTATTTCGATTTTAACTGTGCTGGATTATTACTATGCAATGTTGCTTTATTTTGCAATGTCATATAGGATCCTGCTATTATTACACTTTTATTAAAGGGGTTCATAAGAATAATGTAAAAAATTAAAATCAGCCATGATATATTACATGACAAACCGACCCTATTCTTTAGATTGTCAGCTCAAGGGGCATGTCATTTCTTAGCGAGCATGCCCATTCCGCAGTAGTTCTCTGCCTGTCACAGCTTCTAAAAAGAAGGTAGGAATGGTGGTAGTCAGGGCTGCCATCAGAAGTTTTGGGGCCCCTTACACAGCTCAGGGCCTGGGCCCCCCCACCCCCGCCCCAGTGGCGGATCCAGAGCCTAGTCTCGGGAAGGGCAATAGGAGATCATGGGGCCCCTGTGTCCTGCGGCGCGTGATCCCATGAGACCCACCAGAGGTCACAGGTCTCGCAGGATAGCATGCTGAAGTGACTGAACTCATGCCCGCTCAGCCTGCGAGTTCAGGATCAGATCAGCGACACAAGTCAGGGGCGGACTGAGAACCCTCAGGGCCCTCCAGGCCCCACCCATATCCACCTCCATCCCCCCTGTTCAGACCGCGATCGTTACGCCCCTGATCCCATTACTACAGTAATATAGCCTGACATACCTCTTAAATCCAGTGACGCCTCCTTTGATGTAGATGTTCTCTGTCCTCGCCTTCTCCTTTCAGACCTTCAGACTAGACAACCATTTTGTCGCCATTTTCCGTCTCTGCAGTTTGACAATGAAAAATAAAACGTAGTTTACTACTTTTCCATTATCCTCCCATCTTCTGGACAAATCATCCTACTACCCCCAATACTGTGCCCCGGTGGTCCCCAATACTATATTGCAGATAATACCCCTGATAATACTAGTACCACACAGAGCCCCCCATATAAAATACCCCTTCTTTGTGGCCTCAGTACAAAGCCCCAAAGTGCCCGATAATAATTTGCCAGTAACAAGTGCCCCCAAAAGATGCCCCCAATCATGTGCCAGTAACAAGTGCCAAACCCCCATGTGCCAGTAACAAGTGGCTCTCTTTCCCCCATGTGCCAGTATCAAGTGCCAACCCCCGCATGTGCCAGTATCAAGTGCCAACCCCCCCATGTGCTAGTATCAAGTGCCAACCCCCCCATGTGCCAGTATCAAGTGCCTCCCCCATGTGCCAGTATCAAGTGCCAATGCACCCCCCATGTACCAGTATCAAGTGCCTCCTGCTCCCCCCATGTTCCCCCCAAACTGTTATTTAAACCAGAAGCCAATAGCCTTTAGCTATGCCATTGGAGCAAGACTAGAACATGGACACAGGAGCAGGACTGGATCATGGACACAGGAGCAGTATAAAGTGCCTCCTGCTCCCCCCAATCTCCCATGTGCGACTGTATTTAAAAAAAAAAAAACACTCATACTTACCTCCACTCCAGACTGTGATGCGATGCAGGCCTCTTCCGGTCTGTGTCCCGCGCTGTACGACTCAGGCGGCGCAATGGCGTCATCGTGTCACCTGCACTGACCTCTTATAGGCTGCCGGGACAAGGCCCGCAGCCTATCAGAGGAAGAGGGAAGGGAGATGCCTCTCCCTCCTTTGCCCTGCCACAGCACACCCATCTGTATCGCTGTCCTGAGGAGGACGATACAGATGATTATGGAAATGAATGCTTCCACAATGGAAGCATTCATCTCCCTGTGACCTGCCGCCGCCGCGGACCCCCTCCTAGCAGAGCCAGCGCAAGGCCACAAAAAAAAAAAGGTTTAGGAATGGCCAGGCCCCCCACGGGGTCTGGGCCCCTTACTGGGGTACTGGCTGGCTGTACCCCCCTGATGGCGGCCCTGGTGGTAGTTGAAGGATGGAAGTGAGCATGTGCATCGACCTCTGTGAGGTGGACAAAGAAATAGGGAAAAGACAAACAGCAAGTGGTTGTATACATTTTTTTTTTCCTGTAATAACTTAGAGGTAATACTGAATCTTTAATTACATGTTGGTTTCAAATAAGTTGAATTTTTTATTTCTTTAAGTCATTGTATGGTGCTATTACTTGATTGCTCTACTGATGTGTTACAGACAGTAGGTATTGATCCACTGTGCCAACTAACTAGTTTGGCTTTGGGTTAAACCTACAGGAGTTGTCCTGGTGGTCCCCTGATATTTACCTGTACTTCACTGCAGGGAACCAACAAGGCTACTATCTCCTTGAGTACTCCTGGTGTAGTTGGTAGCTGAACAGGGGGATCAGAGAAACCAGTGCAGGCACCAAGTGGGTCAGGCAATATCCATAGTCAGGACACAGGCCAAGGTCAGGGCAAGCAGCATACTTGCGAATATGAGTGTCACGCTTCGGTGTGGGAAGGAAACACCACACCAAGCATAGGAGGGAAGGGGCAAACAGGGAATCAGGCCTGAGAACTAGGGAAGGAAGATGGACACCTCCTAGTGAAAACCCTAACCAAAATCCTGACTGACTACCAGTATGAACAGATCCCAAAGGCAAGTGAGTTCATACCCAGGAATACATAGATTCCTATCTAGCCCTATGGGACCCTGGTACGAATGGCAGGGATAAGACTACCTGTTCCTCCAAAAGGAAGGACGGACAGGAGTCTACTTCAGGCCTAATGCAAACAATAGGGAAATGCAACACACAGAACACAAACAACATACAAAATGGAAAGGAAATACTTAACTTCAAAGTAGCTATGGAAGCACCAGGAACTCAGTCGAGATCCAACCACAAACAATCCACACCAGTAGCTATGGTATTGGTTGTGGGGGTGGTAGTAGCGACCATAGCACTATGGGAAAGTACATAGCATGGAGAAGGGAGGGGGACCAAAGAGGTTTTCATGATATATCACCGTCTGATAAAAGTGATGGAGAGGATGAGGACTATGATGATTGTGTGCTGGACAGGAACTTTGAGCTAAATCAGGGTTTGGAGGAGGAGGAGACCTCAGAGGAGAAGATGGGTCGCCAATGCAGAAATAAGAACAGGCAATTTAAGGATAAAACCTCCAAAAGAACTGGTAGGGACAAATCTACTTTTATTGTAGTCAGCTGGGGAACTTGTGATTTCACTAATACTGTGGGTGCAGGCTCAAAACATGCAGACCTATGGCAAGATCGGCTGTCTCTGTGCAAACAACTTCCATATGGCGTTTTTTTTTTCTTTTCTATGTGCATGTGCAAGATCTGCAGGATTAAAATAGGACTTGGCCGTTCAAACACAAACATAGGTACCAGGGCTCTATTGGAACACATGAGACAGTATCATCGGACCCTGTGCGAAATAGAACTATCCAGCAATCTCAATGAGAACAAGTCTGTCCTTCTTCTCCTGCATTTCCTATTGGCAGCCAGTCCATATCCATCATCCTTGTCATCATCAACAGCTGTTTCTTCTACTGCTCAGACTCCTCTTCCTCCTTCCATTTCATTATGACACATTCATAACAGAATATGTGGCCATAAGAATACTATTCTCAACCAGCAATTAGCTTAATTGCAAGCTGATGTCTCAACTGGCCAAGTTGCTGGCGGTTAAGTTGCTGCTGTACCACCAGTTCAAATGCTAGATGGGCTGGGGCCAGAGTGGCCCACCCCAGGCATCAGTAGACCAAGACATCCGGGGCCAGAGCCCTAATAGTGTGCTACTGCAAATATAACCCTATGGCCATTCTCAGAATGTTTACTCACATAAGCCACAGGATGCTAGGCTAGAAGCCTATGAGGCAGCGTAGGTGGTCATGAAGAGAAGATGTCACTGCGACCACCTGGGCTGGGTTTCATATGGTTGTGATAACGTAATGGTTTCAGAATGTAAGGAAGTTAGGCCATTGGCTAGAACAAACTTGCTGCGCAGAGTGAAGCAAGAAGCTAGACTCAGGTGAGCATTTTGTTGTTTTTTTCTGTCACTTTTGGGGCAATACAGGAAGTAGACTATACAGGTGAACAGTAGAGCTACTGGGGGCAATTCAGGGGTACAGTACAACTATAGGTGGCATGACAAGCAAATCTTACAACTACATGAAGCAATACATGGGGACATTATAACTGCCTGGGGCAATACAGGGGAGACTATAACTACATGGGGAAATACAGGGAGCATTACAACTACCTGTAGGAGTACAAGTGGACATTCTAACCACTGAGGACAATTCAAAGGGATATTATAACTACTAGGGGACATTATAACTACTGTGGGCACTACAGGGGGACATTATTTAAAAATACTGGGGCAATATAGAGGGCATTATAACTTTGTGGGGGCTATAAAGGAAATGTAACTACTGGGGTACTAAAGGGGGCCTTTTTACTAATAGGTGTTTTATGGGAGCACTTTAGGGGCCTTATTACCACTGGGAAACTTTAGGGGACCTTATTAGTATTGGGGGAACTTTTTACTACCGGAAAAACTTTGGGAACTTTATCACTACAGAGAGCAGTATGGGACATTATTTCTACTAGGTGTTCTGTGGGGGAATGATTATTATTAATGGACACAATACGGAGAACACAAATATTAAAGGGCACTCTCAGGAAGCATTATCACTGTAGGGTGCACTATTAGTAGTGAGGGCACTCTGGGAGAGAATTATAATTGGTGGGACATTTTGGTGTATTAGTATGGGTGAACAATCTGTATGACAGTATTATTTCTGCATTATGGTGTTCATGGGCATTGGGATAACAAGATCAATTCCAAAAACCTTTAAATGGTTTGTGATGAGTTAGAATTTTTAAACTAAGCTGCAATGTATATTTTATAATAGAATAATATATTGCATTAACCACCTCAGCCCCCCTAGCTTAAACACCCTTAATGACCAGGCCACTTTTTACAATTCTACACTACACTATTTTCACCGTTTATTGCTCCGTCATACAACTTACCACCCAAATGAATTTTACCTCCTTTTCTTCTCACTTATAGAGCTTTCATTTGGTGCTATTTCATTGTTGCTGACATTTTTACATTTTTTGGTATTAATAAAAATTTAACGACATTTTTGCAAAAAAATGACATTTTTCACTTTCTGTTGTAAAATTTTTCAAAAACAACTACATTTCTATATAAAATTTTCTCTAAGTTTATTGTTCCACATGTCTTTGATAAAAAAAAAATCCAATAAGTGTATATTTATTGGTTTGGGTAAAAGTTATAGCGTTTACAAACTATGGTGCAAAAAAGTGAATTTCCGCATTTTGAAGCAGCTCTGACTTTCTGAGCACCTGTCATGTTTCTTCAGGTGCTAGAATACCAGGATAGTATAAATACCCCCCAAATGACACCATTTTAGAAAGAAGACACCCCAAAGTATTCGAGGAGGGACATGGTGAGTTCATGTATAATTTCATTTTTTTTCACAAGTTAGCGGAAAATGACACTTTCTGAGCACTTTCTGAGGACTCACTATGCCCCTCAGTGAATACCTTGGGGTGTCTACTTTCCGAAATGGGGTCATTTGTGGGGTGTATTTACTGTTCTTGCATTTTGGGCGGGGCTAAATTGTGAGCAGCCATGTAAAACCTAAAGGTACTTGTTGGAATTTGGGCCCCTTTGCGTACCCAAGCAGCAAAAAAGTGTTACTCATGTGAAATCCTAAAGGTACTCATTGGTTTTAGGGCCCCTTTGTGCATCTTAGCTGCAAAAAAGTGTCACTCATGTGGTATCGCCGTACTCAGAAGAAGTAGGGCAATGTGTTTTGTGGTGTATTTTTACATATACACATACTGTGTGTGAGAAATATCTCTGTAAATGACAACTTTTTAAATTTTTTTATACAAAGTTGTCAATTTACAGAGATCTTTCTCTCACCGAGCATGGGTATATGTAAGAATACACCCCAAAACATATTCTCCTACTTCTCCTGAGTACGGCGATACCACATGTGTACTTTTTTGCAGCCAAGATGCGCAAAGGGGCCATTTTGAAAAGAAGACACCCCAAGGTATTCAGTGAGGGGCATGGCGAGTTCATAGAAGATTTTTTTTTTTGGCACAAGTTAGCGGAAATTGATTTTTTATTGTTTTTTCTCACAAAGTCTCCCTTTCCGCTAACTGTTGACAAAAGTTCAATTTTCATGGACTGAATATGCCCCTCAGCGAATACCTTGGGTGTCTTCTTTCCAAAATGGGGTCATTTGTGGGGTGTTTGTACTGTTCTGGAATTTTGGGTGGGGCTAAATTGTGAGCAGCTATGTAAAACCTAAAGGTACTTGTTGGAATTTGGGCCCCTTTGCGTACCCAAGCTGCAAAAAAGTGTTACTCATGTGAAATCCTAAAGGTACTCATTGGTTTTAGGGCCCCTTTGCGCATCTTAGCTGCAAAAAAGTGTCACTCATGTGGTATCGCCGTACTCAGAAGAAGTAGGGCAATGTGTTTTGGGGTGTATTTTTACATATACACATACTGTGTGTGAGAAATATCTCTGTAAATGACAACTTTTTAATTTTTTTTATACAAAGTTGTCAATTTACAGAGATCTTTCTCTCACGAGCATGGGTATATGTAAGAATACACCCAAACATATTCTCTACTTCTCCTGAGTCGGCGATACCATGTGTACTTTGCAGCCAAGATCGCAAAGAGCCATTTGAAGAAGACACCCCAAGGTATTCAGTGAGGGGCATGGCGAGTTCATAGAAGATTTTTTTTTTTGGCACAAGTTAGCGGAAATTGATTTTTTATTGTTTTTTCTCACAAAGTCTCCCTTTCCGCTAACTGTTGACAAAAAGTTCAATTTTTCATGGACTGAATATGCCCCTCAGCGAATACCTTGGGGTGTCTTCTTTCCAAAATGGGGTCATTTGTGGGGTGTTTGTACTGTTCTGGAATTTTGGGTGGGGCTAAATTGTGAGCAGCTATGTAAAACCTAAAGGTACTCGTTGGAATTTGGGCCCCTTTGCGCACCCAGGCTGCAAAAAAGTGTCACTCATGTGGTATCCCCGTACTCAGGAGAAGTAGGGCAATGTGTTTTGGGGTGTATTTTTACTTGAGCATACGGGTAATGAGATTTATTTTTTCTGTTCAGCCTCTGGGCTGAAAAAAAAAAAAATAAACGGCACAGATTTTTTCATTTGCATCGATCAATGTGGATGAAAAAATCTCTGCCAAAATCAGTGACTGCAGTGCGGTGGGCCGGGCGCTAGCTACCTAACAAGTAGCTAACTAACTGGCGGTGATAAGGGACCCTTATGCCCCATTCACACGTCCGCAATTCTGTTTGCAGAACGGAATTGCGGACCCATTAATTTCTATAGGGACAGACTTTGTCCCGCTCGGATCCGAAATTATGGATCCGCGCTTCTGGGTCTGCACTTCCGTTCCTCAAAAATCTAGAACATGTCCTATTCTTGTCCGCAATTGCGGACAAGAAAAGGCATTTTCTATATAGTTCTGACAATGTGCGGATCTGCAAAATGCGGAAAGCACATTGCCGGTGTCCGGGTTTTGAGGATCTGCGGATCCGTGGATCCGTGGATCATATCCGTGGATCCGTGGATCAGATCTGTGAATCCGCAAAACACATATGGACGTCTGAATGGAGCCTTACAAGGGGTGTGATCAATGACAGGGGGGTGATCAGTGACAGGGGGGTAATAAGGGAATCTAGATGGGTTGATCAAGGGGTTAACAAGGGGTTAATAAATGAGGGGGGGGTAGTGTAGTGTTTGGTGCAACTTTACATAGCTACCTGGTCCTCTGGTGGTCGATCCCAGCAAATGGGACCACCAGAGGACCAGGTAGCAGGTATATCAGACGCTGTTAACAAAACAGCATCTGATATACATCTTTGATGCGATTTATTTCGCATCTACAGCCTGCCAGCGATTGATCATTGCTGGCAGGCTGTAATATAACTCCTGAGACGCGCGGCACTGTGAACGCGCACGCGTTCACAGGAAGTCTCGCGTCTCGCGAGATGACGCTCCGATGTGTCAACTCAGAACTACAGGACCGCCTGCCGGTTAGGCGGTTCTGTAGTGGTTAAAATATGTGGGGCCCAATCCACCACCTCTAAGTCACTGTCATTGAAGTATTTCTTCTCCAATCTCGACGTATGCTTCGAGTCCTTGTCCTGCTGGAACACTATGTTGTCCTTTTCATACCCATAGTACTCGAGTGTACTTGTCTTGTAGGATACTTACAGTACATATAGCTCAGCATTGAGACCACCATCAATCCTGGTCAAGTATCCAACGCCTTTAGCTTACTTTTGTCTCATCACTCCAAATCACCCATTTACAATCTTCTACTGTCCACTGTTCGTATTTTTATTTTTTTTTGCAAGCTCGAGCCGATGCTTCTTATGATGATATATACTAGAGAGTGAATCTGGATCGCACATCCTCAACACTATGCTTTTGATGTAATGACTGTATCAGCATAATTACGTGGCGTATCCGCACAATTTGTAATACATTGTATGCTGTGCATAAGAGGCATTAGTTTACAGTTTGATCAAAGAGCATAAGCCCACTTTCCACGACAAGGAAGCCTCTGCAAGTGGGAAACTACTCTAACCTATAAATGGCGCAGACGTGCGCGGCGAACACCGGCGCCCCAGCACCGCACCAGCAGCAGACAGCAGGACCCAGGAGCCACACAGCAACCCCACTGTGCAGCAAAGCCTCCTTGGCTCTGGGACCCACCGCCCCGCCAGCACAGCGCTGAGGCAGCAATGGCAGACATGCAGTACTGCACCATGTGAACGAGTGCAAAGAGCTCACCCAGTCACGACCCTCAGGAAATGCATCTGAGAGATAGTAGGAGTTTATAAACCCCTTGCAGCTAAGGCTAATTAAAAACACATGGTGCAGTACTGTCTGTCTGCCATTGCTGCCTCAGTGCTGTGCTGGCAGGGCGGTGGGTCCCAGAGCCAAGGAGGCTTTGCTGCACAGTGGGGTTGCTGTGTGGCTCCTGGGTCCCGCTGTCTGCTGCTGGTGCGGCGCTGGGGCGCCGGTGGTCGCCGCGCACGTCTGCGCCATTTATAGATTAGAGTAGTTTCCCACTTGCAGAGGCATCCTTGTCGTGGAAAGTGGGCTTATGCTCTTTGATCAAACTGTAAACCAATGCCTCTTATGCACAGCCTATAATGTATTACAAATTGGGCGGATACGCCACGTAATTATGCTGATACAGTCATTATATCAAAAGCATAGTGTTGAGGATGTGCGATCCAGATTCACTCTCTAGTATATATCCAAATTACTCATTCGCTTTTTTTCTTTCTGGTATCAGCACTCCTCCCATTTGGACTAGGTGTTTTTAATTAGCCTTAGCTGCAAGGGGTTTAAAACTCCCACTATCTCTCAGATGCATTTCCTGAGGGTCGTGACTGGGTGAGCTCTTTGCACTCGCTCACATGGTGCAGTACTGCGTGTCGGCCATTGCTGCCTCAGTGCTGTGCTGGCGGGGCGGTGGGTCCCAGAGCCAAGGAGGCTTTGCTGCACAGTGGGGTTGCTGTGTGGCTCCTGGGTCCCGCTGTCTGCTGCTGGTGCAGTGCTGGGGCGCCGGTGGTCGCCGCGCACGTCTGCGCCATTTATAGGTTAGAGTAGTTTCCCACTTGCAGAGGCTTCCTTGTCGTGGAAAGTGGGCTTATGCTCTTTGATCAAACTGTAAACTAATGCCTCTTATGCACAGCATACAATGTATTACAAATTGTGCGGATACGCCACGTAATTATGCTGATACAGTCATTATATCAAAAGCATAGTGTTGAGGATGTGCGATCCAGATTCACTCTCTAGTATATAGCTTCTTATGATGATATTGAAGTCGAGGCTTCTTCTCCTTTTTTCAGGCCATCATTCCAGACTTGTGTAATGCGGGCCGCACGGTGCTTGCATGCACATCTGTGATCTCACTCCATACGAAGTATACAAGCCACCTCCACTGCCGTATTTGTCGCGCCAGAACTGATAGACCTTGTGATGAGCCGACCTGTTGACTCCGATATTTTGCCTGGACGTACACCTCTTGCCTTTGGAATGGATGGACAGACTTCATTTCGTAGTCTTCCAACTGTCATAGCACTCACATGATGCAGTTTGGCAATTTTCTTGGCTGAGATACTGCTATCGATAAGCTGGATGATGCTGTTTCTCCTTTCTTGGAAAATATTCTTCATGGCTGATCCTGGATTCAAATTAGTGACCTTCATCTTGACTATCTACCTAATTACACATTGAGCTATTAGGGAATTTGAGAACAGGTTGTAATTTGTAGTATACAAGAAGGAAAAGATTGTTCCACCATCAAAAGCAAAACAGTAAGGCCCTATTCACACGTCCGCAATGTTCGTCCGCACCCGTTCTGCGGAACGGGTGCGGGCCCATTAATTTTGAATGGGGACGTGATGGATGCGGAAAGCACACACTATGCTCTCCACATCCGCATTTGCAGAGGGTGCCGCCAATCTTCCAGCCGGCGGCTTCGCAGTAATATAGAGCATGTCCTATTCTTGCCCGCAATTGCAGACAAGTATAGGCATCTCTATAGGGCTGGTGGCAAGGTGTTTTGCGGATCCGCAACACACTACGGACGTGTAAATTAGGCCTAACAATGCAGTTACATGACAAGAATCTGCATAACTAATCATATGCTAAATTGTTTTAAGTCCAATTTATTTATAAGATAGCCAAGATGATTGTCTATAAAATGATGGTAGTCTCACATCCGATTTTGTAGTTAATGGTAAGATATGGAGCCTAAAGGTCAAATGTTTTGCTCATCAGTGTAAATCTAGCAAAGCAACTGGAGCAATGAATAGGGAGATATCTGGATCCATGTGAGGTACAAGGCTGGATTTAGCTTTGTTGGAAAGGTATTGTCCTATGCTATATGAAGTCTGATTTTCATTTTTTACATTGTTCATGGGATAACCTCTTTAAATAGCTAAGATTAAGGTAACCTTACTCATACACATAACATAACACAATATAATTTAAAACGTGTAATGTAAAACTTTATGGATTATAAATGAGTTGGAAATGATTGAACAACCATTGAATGAATGATTAACTGGTAAATTACTATTATGCTGATGTAGCCGTACACAGTTTTACCTATGTTGATGGTTACAGTAATTCAAACTGACCAGTCCGGCTCGAGCATCTCTATGCTCGGCACATGGCGGTATTCAGATATATAGCATCCGATGGCGCATATTCAGCTCAGTCTTAGTCAGGGAGAGCTGTGTATAGGAAGGGACAGACAGTGTAGGGAGTGATATTGGACTATTTTTATTAGAAAAAACTTTTCAGTGACCCAAAATTCTTTTAAGGACTATTGTGTGTGACAGCAGCAATATATATATGTAGCGCAACCTGCGCTAAATTGCTAAAACTTTACAGGCCCAAAAGTCCTTTTAAGGACTAGTGTGTGTTAGCAGCAATATATATTTTTAGCGCAACCTACGCTAAATTACAAAAACTTCTAAGGACTATTGTGTGTGGCAGCAGCAATATTTTTTTTAGCGCATTCTGCTCCAAATAGCGTCTAATAGGCTCCTGCAGACAATTAAATTATCTGCGCCACATCCCCTGTGTAAAGTGTGCGCATCCCAAAAATATCTGTGACATCCAGTGAACTTTTTCCGTAGATGGTGTCCGCTGCAGACAGTGACATTAGTTTATCTACATCTGCAGTGTAACGCGTGCACTGAAAAAGTTTATCAGTGACCCACAGTGTACTTTTTCAATAGACGGTGTCTGCTTCTGACAGTGACATTGCTAGTGCCACATCTAAAGTATAACGTGGGCGCTTAAAAAATTTATCTGTGACATACAGTGTACTTTGTCAATAGACTGTGTCCGCTTCTGACAGTGTCAACTCACCTGCAGGCCCTCAAATATAATGTTTTACAGGGTCAGCTCACCTGCAGGTCCTCACCTACAACCTTTTAGAGGGTCAGCTCACCAGAAGGCCCTCACCTACAATCTTTTAGAGGGTCAGCTCACCTGCAGGCCCCCGCATATAATGTTTTGCAGGCCCTCACATATAATGTTTTACAGGGTCAGCTCACCAGCAGGCCCTCACCTACAATCTTTTACAGGGTCAGCTTGCCAGCAGACCCTCACCCATAATGTTTTAGAGGGTCAGCTCAGCAGCAGGCCCTCACCCCTAATGTTTTAGATGGTCAGATCAGCAGGCCCTTGCTCCAATGTTTTTGAGGGTCACCAGCTGGCCATCAATCAAAATTTTTAAAAGGTTGTGTATGATGCCCTCCTTTATGTATAACAAAGGGTGTATTGGAGTGCCGGTTCCTTGTAATTTTTGGCAGCCCTTTAACTTAGTGCATAGGCTTTATGAGTGTAGGAGTCCCACTACCTGAACAATTGTACCACAATGTGAATGAGGCCCTCCTTTATGTGATATACAGGTTGTATCGGAGTGCCTCTTGCTTGTAATTTTAGGCAGTACTTGCACTTTATATACAAGTAAATATACGATAAAGAATGTTTCCTAACAATGTTTACTCTAAAATCGATGTTATCTTTGGTTTTGTGTGTATTATTGTCAGTCTGTAAAAGTGTCATACTGCTCGGACAATGTCATTCCCAGCAGCGAACTGGGAGTCCATAGTGCACCTAGACATACTCCTTATGCTGTTCCTGAACCATTTTGGTGGTGTTTCCATCAATTTCTGACCTTTTCCTATGAACCAGGCACCCTCCCCTCTTCAGAGGGTGCCTGGTTTAATGCTCGGGTTCTCCCATTGACTTCTATTATACTCATGTGCTCTGTAGAGCACCCGAGCATCCCGAAGTGTTCGGCCCGAGCACTTGGGTGCTCGATCACCCAACATGTTCATACATGTTCAATGGCACCAGTGAAGGACAAACAATTACCGTATTCTGGATATATCCTGTGTGCATTCTTTTCTATAAAGATTGTTCATGGACTAATAACAAAAATGAAACACTAAACGATTTTGATTAAAATCATCTGTACTGGTCAACTTTAATGTAATGTGTATGCCCATTTTTAGACATAACAAATTTAATTGTGCAAACTTTATTTTACCACTTCCTGACTCCCGCCCATTTAGTATAAACATCCTGGGAGGTCGGATTTATTTCTGATTGGACATTTTAGAACGTCCTTTCAGAGACGGCAGTTACACGCTAATTGTGCAGCTGCTGAGCGCAGGGCCCGCCGTCAGTGACAGCAGGTCACCCCAGAGAGAAGGCAGGGGCCGATCCTGGGTATCCCTGCCTTCTAGATCATTTTATACACAGCGCTGAAGGAGCACTGTATATACAGATCAGGAAGCAATGTGCTGCTTCTGTCCCGGCCCAGTGGTTATGTGACCGCCGGGGCCGGGGGATTGCAGTAGCTGTCGGGTCTTCCATAGACCACGATCAGCCCTGCACTGAGGCTTTTCAGAGCAGTATTATGCTTTACAACCTCTCTGGGAGGTGTATTTCCCCTGTAACTGGGGTTGCTTTGTCAGCCCCAGTTACTGGAGAAATCTATAATGAAAAAAAAAAAAGGGAAGTTAAATGTCCCCATGAGGTCTTGTATGACCTTATGGGGGACACAAAGTGTAAAATGAAAAATAAAAAAAATAAAGTGTTTTACAAAAAAAATAAAAAAAAGTTTTATATGTAGATTTTTTTTTTTTTTACCAATTACCGTATTTTTCGCCCTATAAGACGCACTGGCCCATAAGATGCAGCTAGGTTTTTGGGGAGGAAAATAAGAAAAAAAATATTTTTAACCAAAAGGTGTGCTTTTGGTGGTTTTGGAACTAATGGTGGTCTGTGGATGGCACTATTATGGGGGATCTGTGGATGTCCCTGTTATGGGGGGATCTGTGGATATCACTGTTATAGGGGATCTGTGAAGGACACTGTTATGGGGGATCTGGGGATGGCACTGTTATGGGGGATCTGTGGATGTCACTGTTATGTGGGGGATCTGTGAAGGACACTGTTATTGGGGATCTGTTGATGATGCACTGTTACGGGGTATCTGGGGATGATGCACTGTTATGGGGGGATCTGGGAATGACACACTGTTATGGGAGGTCTGCGGATGACACACTGTTATGGCAGGATCTGTGGATGACGCACTGTTATGGGGGGATCAGTGACTGCCACTGTTACAGCCCCCTGTAACAATATCCTTCACAGATCCTGCCCATAACAGGGCTGGCACTGTTATTGGGATCTGTGGATGACACTGTCATGGGGGATCTGTGGATGGCACTGTTATGGGGGATCTGTGGATGGCACTGTTATGGGGGATCTGTGGATGGCACTGTTATATATGTAGAAAAAATAAATAGTTGGGTCAGCACTACCTTAACAGTAGTCTTGTCTTGATCTGTAGTGGCGGTGCCCGCGATGTCGGGTCCTGGTCAGACCCCTGTAAGCATATCCAAAATGAAGAGAAAACCGCGGCACTCACGTAGTTGAATTCTTCTTTATTTCCCAAGATGCATCTACGTGAGTGCTGCGGTTTTCTCTTCATTTTGGAGATACTGTTATATATGTGTCATCCACAGACCCCATAACAGTGCCATCCACAAATCCCCCATCCCATAACAGTGCCATCCACAGACCCCCTCCCCCCATAAAACTGAGCGAGCGGGGAGGGACTGGGAGGAGATGCTGGGGGCTGGCAATTGTGGAGGGGCCGGTGCAGTGACTGTACTCCGGCCCCCCCGCTCCAGTGCTGCATTATAGAAATATAAGATATCTAATTCAATTAAAAGTTTCTGTCCATGCGTAACGTGCCTGCGCCACCTACTTTATAAATGAAGCAGGCGGCTCAGGCACGTGACGTCAGTGAGTGATGAGCCGGCCGCCCGGCCTTACTGCCTGCTTTCAGCAGAAGCTGCTGTGTGTCAGTAATATTAGAAGTGGGAGGCATGGGCAGTAACTTTGAATTTAATTAGATATCTTATATTTCTATAGTGCAGCACTGGAGCTGGGGGGCCAGAGTACAGTCACTGCACCGGCCTCTCCTCAATTGCCGGCCCCCAGCTCCTCCTCCCAGTCCCTCCCCGCTCGCGTGATGTAAAAAATGTCAGCATTCGCCCCATAAGACGCAGGGGGGAAAAGGTGCGTCTTATGGGGCGAAAAATACGGAATGTCATTTACAAAATGTTAAAAATAGAAAAAAAATGATAAAATAGACATATTTGGTATTGACACATCCGTGACAGCTGGCTCTATAAAAATATCACATGATCTATCCCATCAGGTGAACGCCATAAAGAAATAAATAAATAACTATTAGCCAAAACAGATTTTTCAGTTGCCTCACCTCCCAAAAAAGATAATGTTAATCAATCAAAAAGTCATATGTACACTAAAATGGTAGCAATAAAAACATCATCTTATCCCACAAAAAATGAGCCCCCACACAAGACCATAGCCATAAAAGTTTTAAAAATTGCAACACAAAAACATGATTTATTTTTTATTTTTATGCTCTTATTGTGTAAAACAGGCATGGCCAACCTGCGCCTCTCCAGCTGTTGTAAAACTACAACTCTTACCATGCCCTGCTGTAGGCTCATAGCTGTAGGCAGTCTGGGCATGCTGAGAGTTGTAGTTTTTCAACAGCTGGAGAGCCTCAGGTTGGCCATTCCTGGTGTAAAACGTGTAAAAAAAATAGACATATTTGGTATTGCAGCGTCCGCAACAACTGGCTCTACAAAAATATCACATGATCTATCTCATCAAGTGAACGGGGTAAAAAAAAAAATTAAGATTACACCAAAACAGCTTTTTTTAGTCTTCCTGTCTCCCAAAAACCATAATATTAATCAAAAAGTCGTATGTAGCCCAAAATGGTAGCAATAAAATCAGTCACTTCTTTAAATTTAAAAAACTATGGCTCTAAGAAAATGGCAACACAAAAACATGATTTATTTTTTCAAAAAATGTTGTTATTGTGTAAACCGTAAAAAGAAAAGGAAAAACTAGACGCTTTTGGTATTGTTGCGTCTGTAACGACCGTAGTGTAGTTTATAAAATGTGGTCACTTTTTGGGGGTTTTCACTGCAAGACCATTCCAGCAAAATCTGCCCTCCAAAAATAATATGGCGCTCTTTACCTTCTAAGCCCTGCTGTGTGCCCATACAGCGGTATAAGACCATATGTGTGGTTTTTCTGTAAACTGCAGAATCAGGGTAATAAATTCGTACAATGTGCCACGAAAAAACAGTCTCAGAATGGCTTGGATAAGTAAAAGCATTCCAACGCTATTACCACATAAAGTGACATATGTCAGATTTGCAAAATTAGGCCTGGGGGCAAAGAAAGGGTTCAGATGGTCTGGTCTGGAAGTGTTTAAAGTTGTATCAAGAGAAAAAGATTCAGTTTGAACAAAAGTTAAAACAATTCTCCTGCATAATTTTAATTTTTCAAATATATGACCCTCATAAGAATGGCTAAGTTAAAAAAGCAAAAGGATTAATATCAGAATGCAGTCAGTGGCCAAGCTTAATGCGAGCACAAGGAAAGCTGGCAAAAAGCCACTAGGTTGCTTTCTCTCATGTTATCAGCATTGAAGTTCAGCCCAAACTACAGCTTTAGAAAATCAAAATGCATATTCAAAGGCATCTCAAAACCATGACAGAAAATCCCATGTTAGAAAATCCAGATGCCACTCCTTCCCTTCTTAGCTCTGGAGTATCCCCAAATAACAGTTTACAACCACAATTGGGGTGTACTGTATTCAGAAGAAAATGGATAGCAAATTGTGGGGGATATTCTCCTGTTATCTTTTGTTAAAAAGGAAGTTTGGGCCTATGGCACCATTTTCTTGGGGGGAAAAATAGATTTTTCATTTTCATAGCCAAGGGTTATAAATTCTATGAAACGCCTGTTGGGTCAAAGTGCTTAATATACCCCTTAAAAATTCCTTGGGTGGTGTAGTTTATAAAATGTGGTCACTTTTTGGGAGATTTCACTGTAAGACCATTCCAGCAAAATCTGACCTCCAAAAATTATATGGCGCTCCTTGCCTTCTGAGCCTCAGCCCTGCCGTGTGCCCATACAGCGGTATAAGACCATATATGTGGTTTTTCTGTAAACTGTAGTATCAGGGTAATAAATTTTGAGGTTTGTTTTGTTGTTAACCCTTCATGTGTTACAGGAAACACTTAAAGGGTTAACAGCGTTTCTAAAACCAGTTTTCAATAGTTTGAGGGCTGTAGTTTCTAAAATGGGGTATTCATGGGTGGTTTCTAGAGATGAGCAAATTTCCGGTTAGGAAATTTGTTTACGATTCGTTTACTGGTAAAAAGTGAATTGCGTTATGGGTTCTGTTACCATGGACCATACCGCGACTCTATGACGGAATGCATAAAGGAATGCCTTTAGAAGCATTCTGTTATTTATTCCATCATAATAGAAGTCTATGACCCTCATAAGAATGGCTAAGTTAAAAAAGCAAATGGATTAATATCAGAATGCAGTGGCCAAGCTTAATGCAAGCACAAGGAAAGCTTTATCTCATGTCATCAGCATTGAAGTTCAGCCCGAACTATAGCCTTAGAAAATCAAAATGCATATTTAAAGGCATATCTTGAATAATATACATTTTATTCAAAGTTTGTTCACTTTTGACTATTGAAGAGAACTACCAAAACAGAATATAGAATATTGCTAGAAATAGGACAAAACACACAAACACATAGAGATAAGGGGTGATATATGTTTTGTTTCTCCAATATTTTGTCACTTTTTATTTATAAAAACTTTCTTCAAACTTTATTTTACAGCAAATGTTTTAGAAAAAAAAAAAAGCAAAGCCCTCTAAGTAAGTACCATAGCCAAAGCAAAGTGGTACATTCCCTGACAACCCGCACCTGGAGTACATGTCCCATCAGATCCCTGGAAAGGACTGTTTAGTAAGAACTTTAACATATTAACTGAAACATCATAATCAAATAAGGCTATATTCACAATTATATTGAGCTCCACTCTGCTGGAGTACTGTTTTATTGACAGTAGATCTTTTAGAGCTGTCATTTGCTCTGATAAGTTATCCATTAATCTTTAAAATGACTCTAATTTCCAGAAATAGTGCCACATCTGCATATAGAATATGTTTGATATTGTAGCTTATTCTATTTTAGCTATTTTAGCTAGTATTTGAGTAAAATTCATTGCATCTCAATGATGTTATTATTATCTTGGATAATCTGTTATACGGGCAAACTACTTTATCTGTTCGGACTATGTGTGGTGCATTGTAAGGTGTGGGTTTAAATCTCTGATTCCAGTAATATAACAAGAGCAGATTGGGTGCCCGGCTATTAGTGACTGTTGGGAACCCAGCAGAGGAAACAGAAGTGATTTATAACCACTTCTGCTTTCTATTTTCCAGCATATATACGCGCAATGAGCACCATGTAATGAGCCGAGGCAGAACCAAAGTTAAAGGGAACCTGTCATCAACTTTATGCTGACCTCGCCGAGAATAGCATAAAGCAGTGACAGAAATGCTGATTTCATTGGTGTGTCACTTATGAGCTAATAGTAAGTGGTTGCTGAGAACTAGCATCATATTCATTACAGCACAGGCCATGAAAAGGGTCAAATCTATCTGAGAAGAGTCATGGTTATTCATAATCTCCTGTACTCCCTGCCTATCTGCTGATGGTTGGCAGTTATCTCCTAAATAGAAAGGGAGAAAACTAGGAAGAAGACTGTCAGTCATCAGCAGGTGGGTAGGGAGAGCAGGAATTCGTGAATCTGTCACAAAGACCGGGATTGTCAAATGGTGTGTTGTCTTCCTGCAGCTCGAGTTCAACACATCGTGACATATTACTGGGAGGGGCTGGAGAAGATTCAGCAACCATGGTCCATATCGGAACCAATGACAAAGTTAGAGGTAGGTGGAACATCCTTAAAAATCATTTTAGGGATTTAGGTCATATAAGCTTATGGCAAGGACCTCAAAAGTAGTGTTTTTCAAAATACTACCTGTACCACGAGCCACAAAAGAAAGGCAGCGGGAGATTAGGGAGGTTAACAAGTGGTTCAAGAACTTGTGTAGGAAGGAGGAATTTAGGTTCCTGGAGAACTGGGCCAACTTCTCTGTCATCTACAGGCTCTATCGTAGGGATGGGCTGCACCTCAATGGGGAAGGGGCAGCTGTGTTGGGGAAGAAGATGGATAGAAGGTTTGAGGAGTGTTTAAACTAGGGACTGGGGGGAGGGTAATTACATTATAGGATGGGAATATAGTGCAGATAGGGACCAGGGGCAAGGTAATGGGACTGGGGGAGGAATGGAAAGAGGGACTAGAACAGTTCATAAGGAAAGGTGTAGGTTAAGAGATAGACATAAACCTCTTAATTGTATGTATCCTAATGCTAGAAGCCTGACTAATAAAACGGGTGAACTGGAATTAGTGATGTGTGAGGAGGACTATAACATAGTGGGAATAACTGAGACATGGCTGGATGAAAAGCATCCTAAAATCTAATTGTGAGAGGTACATACCTCATGGGAATAAAAGGTTAGGGAACAAGAAAAAACCAATGTGGATACATATAACTGTAAAGAAAGCAATAAATGACAAAAAGAAAGCATTTAAATCAACAAAACAGGAGGGTAGCGAGGAAGCACTGAAAAACTATAAGGAAAACAAATAAAAGCAGCCAAACTAGAGACCGAGAGATTAATTGTCAAAGAGAGCAAAACTAACCTTAACCCCTTAGTGACCTGGGTCGCCCGTGCAGCAGGGAGCGCAGACCCGGCTCTCCGGGCTGGTTAACCCTTTACATGCTGGGCCCAATGGTGCCAGCCGCATGTAAAGCGTTGACAGAGGGAGCGGACTCCCTCTGTCACCCATCAGCACCCCGCAAATGCGATCGCGCGGTGCTGATGTCTTGGGAAGCCTTACCTGGCTTCCGGCAGGTCCCCGAGCCTGTTCTTCAGTTAACTCCAGCAGGCTATGTCTCTCTGGTGCAGCCTGCTGGTCAAAGTTTGAATTACATCGCTATTAAAATGTAATGCATTATAGAAATAATGCATTACATTTTGAAAGCAATCAAAATACTGTATATTATAGTCCCCTTGTGGGACTATTAATTAGTAAAAAAAAATCGAAAAAATCACACATTTATTAAATAAAAGAATTCCATAAAATAAAATAATATTCTTTTTTCCCATTGAAAATATGCTTTTCAATGAAAAAAAATTGCAAATCCCCCCCCCATATATTTGGTATTCCCACATCCGTAATGATGGGGACTACATAAATAATCCCCTATGGTAAACGCCTTAAAAAATAAAAATAAAAAAAATACAGAATTTCTAATTCTTAGTTTCCACCAAAAAAAGGTAATAACAAGCAATCAAAAATTACTCCAAAATGATACCAATGAAAAATCAAGTCCCACAAAAATCAAGCCTTCACAGAACTCCATAGAAAAAAAAATAAAAAAGTTATGGGTGTTGGGAAGTGGTAATGCTAAATATTTTTTTTTGTTAAAAAAGAGGTTTTATTGAAAAAAAAAGTAGTTAAACGTAAAAAAAACTATGTATTTAGTATCACTGTAATCGTACTGACCCAGAGAATAAAGATATTATGTTACTTTTACTGAAAAATGAACACCATAAAAATTATAATGTAAAAACGCAGTGGCACTATTGCTATTTTTCCTCATCTCCCTCCCAGAAAGACTTGATAAAAGTTAATCAGAAAGTTATGTGTACCCATTAAAAACCACAACTTGTCCTGCAAAAAACAAGCCCTCATAAAGCTATATAGACGGAAAAATAAAAAAAGTTATAGCTCTTGGAACAAGGCCATGAAAAAAGGAAAAAAAATGCTTGGTCATAAAGGCCCAAACGGGCTTGGTCACTAAGGGGTTAAAATGTTCTTCAATTATATAAATGGTAAAAAGTATAAATCTGAAGGTGTCCGCCCTCTACAGAGTAATGGAGGGTGAGTCGCAGAGAGAGATGAGGAGAAAGCAAAGCTATAAAATATGTTTTTCTCCACTGTATTCACTGAGGAAAATAAACTGTCAGATGAAATGCAGAAAGTAAATTCCCCATTAAAAGTGCCCTGTCTGACCCAGGAAGAAGTACAGTGGCATCATAAAAATATTAAAATAGCCAAATCGCCAGGACCAGATGACATACACCCCTGTATCGTAAGAGAATTAAGTAATGTCATAGCCAAACCCTTATTTCTGATATTTAAGGTCTCTATACTGACATGGAGTGTAACACAGGATTGGCACATGGCAAATGTGGTGCCGATATTCAAAAAGGGTCCAAAAACAGAGCCGGAAACTATAGGCGGGTAAGTTTAACATCTGTCATCGGGTAAACTGTTTGAAGGTTTTCTAAGGAATGCTATCTTGGAGTACCTCAATGAAAATAAGCAAATAACGCCATATCAGCCTGGCTTCATGAGGGATCGGTCATGTCAAACTAATTTAATCAGTTTCTATAAGGGGGAAAGTTCTAGACTTGACAGAGGCGAATCAATGGATGTCGTATATCTGGACTTCTCCAAAGCATTTGACACTGTACCGCATAAAAGGTTAGTATATAAAATGAGGATGCTCAGACTGGGAAAAAATGTCTGTATGTGGGTAAGTAACTGGCTCAGTAATAGAAAACAGAGGGTGGTTATAAATGGTACACACTCAGGTTGGGTCACTGTGACTAGTGGAGTACCTCAGGGGTCAGTATTGGGCCCTATTCTCCAGTAAAACACTGGGTAACACTGACATGGAAAAGGACCTAGAAATTTTAGTGAACAGCAAACTAAGCTGTAAAAATCTGTGTCAGGCAGCTGCTGCCAAGGCCAATAAGATAATGGGTTGCATCTAAAGGGGCATAGATTCACGTGATGAGAACATAGTCCTACCACTTTACAAGTCACTAGCCAGACCACACATGGAGTACTGTGTACAGTTCTGGGCTCCTGTGAACAAGGCAGACACATCAGAGCTGGAGAGGTTTCAGAGGGGGGCAACTAAAGTAATACCTGGAATGGGGGAACTACAGTACCCTAAAAGATTATCAAAATTAGGGTTATTCCCTTTAGAAAAAAGACGACTGGGGGAGATATAATAACTATGTTTAAATATATCAGGGGTCATAACAGAGATCTCTCCCATCATCTATTTATCCCAAGGACTGTGACAAAGGGACATCTTCTGCATCTGGAGAAAAGAAGGTTTGTACACAAACATAGAAGAGGATTCTTTATGGGAAGAGCACTAAAAGAGTTCAAGATGGGCCTGGACGTATTTCTGGAGTGTAATAATATTACAGTCTATAGCTACTGGAGATTGGTTGTTGATCCAGGGAGTTATTCCGATTGCCTCATTGGAGTCGGGAAGGATTTTTTTCCCCTTAAGTGGGTAAACATGGCTTCTACATCACAGGTCTTTTTTTGCCTTCCTCTGGATCAACTTGCGGGATAACGGGCTGAACTGGATGGAGAGAGGTGTTTATGACTAGTTTTCCCCTCTGTAGGCTACATTTATAATTCTCAGTTGTCTCTGAGCTAGTGGGTGGAGGCTAGATGTAATGATTTATACCCACGGAGTGCACATAGAAAATGGAGATTCTGTTTCCTAACCCACTCACCCAGATTCACTCAGATGCAGCATATAGGACATTACAGAGAAGTACCAAACACTTATTATTAGCTGCAGAATCAAAACTGTGTTGTCTGCCTCTCTGTCTCTGCCTCTTGTCTTACAGTAAGCAAAGTTTAGAAAACAAGCTTATTAGAAATAAAAGTTTTGGGTCCAAAACAGAGATAAAATATAATAGAAATATTTGTATCTCTTTTGTATTGTGGACCCATTCCTCCTTTTGGCTTACAAATAATGATTAAATATTGATTTAAAATATTGACCATGTGAAAAAGGCCTTATGCTCAATGTGAATCCAATTTGGTGATTTATGTATGAAATCAGTTTTATCAGTCTTAAGGAAAAAAGTACTGCATGCTGGACTTTAATGGCCTCTTTCACCCGATCAGTATTTGGTCAGCATTTTGCATCAGTAATCGTAAGCCAAAAATTAGCAGTGGGTCCAATGTCCAAAAAAAGATAAAATGTAATGGAAATATTTGCATTTCTTCTGTGTTTTGAACCCACTCCTGCTTTTGGCTTAAAAATAATGATCAAATATGGTCCAAATATTGACTATGTGAAAATGGCCTTGTAGATGCTGAAAATACAGGATCCTTTTGGCAGTGGCAGTAACAGTTGCCCCATGACAGAGTAGGGAGAGGGAGCAGCAGCAGTGACAATAGTCGCCCCATGAAAGAGTGGGGAGAGTGGACAGCAGCAATGGCATACAGCACAGGATGGTAGCATATCACAGTAGTAGCCAAACTAAAAAAACAGCAGTTTGGTCGCAAGGCCCATTGGCATGCATAACCTTTTAAAAATGTAGTATGCCATTCTTTACTTAATGCGTTAACCATCAAGTTTAGCTTGGCTGCATCTGAATCCATAGGCCAAAGAGGCCCATTCTAAGAATAGCAGTAGAGGAAGCAGAAATGGCATCTTCAGAATGGAGGTAGCAGGACGTGGCAAGAAGAAACGGTCCATTTTGCTGAATATTCTGGTGTGGTAGCACACTACAGTATGATCATTAGTGGCAGAATGATCTATTCTGTTGCATCAGGCACCGTTGTCTTGAAATCCTGGTTGATCCATGCCTGATTCATCTTTATGAAGGTTAGTCTCTCAACATTTAGGGAGGAAAGGCGAGTTCTCTTAGGAGTACATATGCCCCCGCCTCATTGAACACCCCCTCTTATGCCACACTATTGGCTGGGCAAAAAAGAATGCCCATGGCAAACTAGGCCAGTTGCAGCCACACTTCAAGTTTGCCTGCCCAGTAGAACAGGGATCTTGGATCATGGATAGCAGGATGCAGTCCAAGTATGCCACCACCTTCTGGTTGAGGTTCTGCTGCATGTCATGTTGCTGTGTGTTTTCCTCAGTAGACAGCAAAACTGCTTATCATAGACTCCAAACTGACATTGCTGCATATGGAGATGGTGCTGCTCCTGACCCCCCTACCAATTTTGTCAGTGGAGCTTGAGCGTAGGGGTTCCACCCAGTCATAACTTCCTGAGGACAGGCAATGCCGCTCTTAGGAAGCAACCAAATGACTACACAGCATGTCTCTATAGTAGTCCATATTTTCTCCCTCTCAGAAAGTCTAAAAAATGCCCCTATGTTTGCCCAGTTTTGAGGGTCTAACAATGTGGATAGCCAGTAGCCATCCCTCTGCAGAATCCTGACAATCCTGCAGCTGTCAGTTAGCATATAAGAAACCATGCATCTGGCCTTTTGAGTAAGGGACTTGGAGGGCCTCCCTGCCTACATCTCCACTTTATACTGCCATGGTCTTTCTGGGTAATCTGCATAGTCTTCAACATTGCCCTCTAGCTCCTCATGCTCCGCCTTCCCCTTTAGGGCAGATAAACCACCTAGATCTGTGGTTTATCTGGGCGTTTATGTCCTCCTCTTTCTCCACTGCCAGTTCATCCTCCTCGGGGCTCAGATGGATATGAAATGGAGGTGCCACGTCTTATGTCTGATTTATCAGCATCCTCCCAGGACGTGAAAGAGGGGAATTACATAAATCATCCCGTATTTCTGCCGACTTAAAAATAAAGTGTCCAACTCAAGCAAGTAACACGTGTCACGCATGGCGGCAAATGGCTAATGTGGAAGTTACACAGGGGAGTAGACCTGTCAGTTTGCTACATTAATAAATTGTTGACCACCTTCCTCTGCTCGTACAGTCGGTCTAACATATGGAGTGTGAAGTTCCAACGGGTGAAAAATTCGCATATCAGGCAATGTTGGGAAAGAGCATTTTGGCTTTGCAGCAAAAGGGAGGCGAATTTGCATGGTAAGTGTGGCTGAAGTGCATGCACAAGCCCCTAGACATTTAAACAGCTCTTGCAGTTCAGTGTAAGGCCTGAAGAACTGGGTGACTATGAGATTGAAGACTTGCACAATGCAGGGTACATGTGTCAGCCCTCCCTAACACAGTGCAGACAAAATGTTTCCCTTATCAGTAACTATGGTTTCTATTTCCAGTCTGCGAGGAGAGATCCAGTGTTTGATTTTTTTATTGATAACGTTGAGCAGTTTATCCCCAGTGTGGCTCCATTCACCCAGGCTGACCAGGTGCAGAACCCAGTGATAACGCCTAGCTTTGCATAGGTGATATGCAGGAGGACCACTGTGGACTTTGCCTAGAGAATATGGTGAGGACAAGGTGAGGAGGCAGAGGAAGACATTTGGGCAGAAATCTCATGATTACAGCATTGCCATCACCTGGCCAAGTTGCTGCTGTGCCTGGCAGGAACAACATTAATCCAATGGGCTGTGAACGACATATATTGTCCTTGACCACAGTTACACCTCCATACTTCAGTGCTGGTGTGAACTCTGCAGACACTGAGATGCCCAAGGACTGGCCCACCTTCTGCTCAATGTACTGTCATGGTGGGGAGTGGGGGAAACCCCCCCACCGTGCATTGTCCACAACTACTGAGCAGGAATGCAGGGAACAAGTGAGCAGGTCACCTCCTGATGAGTCCCTATGATTGCCCCTAGACTCCTAATGCATGAGCCACCTCAGATGGTAAGGAGGCTTATGCCCACGAACCTGGAGCCCTGATATCCCTGCATTGCCCTAGCAAGAAAAGAGGGCAGAGACCATCCGCTTATCCAGAGCCACGGATGAGCAGGTGTCTCCAGAGGCCCAGCAGCTGGCCACCAACTAGACAGGATACACAGCCAAACGGCAGGTAAGTATAACAAGGCAACAGACAACATAAGTTACCAACACTTACCTGCCGCCAACAAGATGGACCGTAAACGCACTGTCTTGTTGTTTGCTTAAACCCCTCCAGGAAAGCAACCCCCTTCCGGAGAAGACACACCACAACACAAACAAAGCCCACACCATCACAACATACACCAGGTGGGGAAGGGCCAACAGAAGCTTGCAGGAGGGGACACACAAACTGAGAAAGGGAAACAATATAACAATTAAGGGTGGCTCACACAGACTAACATTCTGCCAGGGAGCAGAGCTCCTACACAGACAGACAAACAAAACCAAACTGACCTCAGGCTCCACCACACCAGCATATAAGGAGGCCTGAGGTCACACCCACCACACCTAACAAACACACCTTAACCCCATGCACACCAAACAGGGGAAGTGCAAACACTCCAAAACACGTTGCCGAATGCAACCGCATGCATTAACAGCGAGCCGCCTAGCACAAAGCTCAGGCTGCTACGCTGTCAACAACACCAATGGGAAACGAGACACGTATGCATAACTAAACATGTTGCCAGCGACAACCGCACGTGAGACTACCAAGTAACAGTACTTCACATGCAGCAAACCTTGCCGCTGGCAACCGCATGCGACACAACAGAGTCACGACCGAAACCACGGGTCGTGACATGTACGTTTGCAGGGCTGGTACAGCTTTTTTTTGAAAAGTAATGTCGGCTTGAGACTCTCTACCTTGGCTGGGCACAAGCCATCATTTCTTTGAAATGTGCAGTCAACTACATGGAAAGAGAGGGACTGTAGTACCAGCAACTTGGGAAGGAGCACGTTAAGCTTTTGCGCTGTTGGATGAGTCCAAGCATAATGTTGTCTTTTTGCAATCTCCTTGGTAATTAATTGCTGTCGAAACAAGCGATGACGAGTAGGAGGAGCATCAGGAGCAATAGATGACATTCAAGTCCATAGAAAGGAACAACAGCTTCCTTCTGCTGATGGTGTTGAGTTCTGACAGTTGGAGAGAGGGTGTGGGCCGGTGAGAGATGCAGCGGTTGCCACATCAGAATGTAAAACTAAATGAATGGCACGGTTTTCCCACACCACTTTCTGGTGACTATCCATATGTTGACGCAGGGCCATCATGCCAAATTGCCAACATTAGCACTTTGGCTGTGCCTCACCTACTGTAAACATATCCTGCATATCGAATATATTCAGAAATTGGTAGGCTCACCAGGTACTAGCGCTCCGGAGCTCGGCCTACCTTCTACCACAAGGTCTCAGAATATACACAAGAAAATATACAATTGGCTAGCTCATGGCAAGACATCACATTTATTATTTAAAAAACATACACCCTTATAACAAATAAATAAAAAAACAATAAAAACAATGTTTTGAGATCTCATAAAGAATATGCTCCCCGATAAATAAATTTAGATATATAGAAAATATAAAAAATAAAAATAATTATATAGGTCTTGGACCCTTTCAATCTTATCACAGGCGGAGCTTTGCTATCTAGAACCTTAATCTCCTTGATTAATATCTTATGTGTATTGATTAACTTCAATGATACAGTTCATAGAGTTCATATATTTATCTTGATGTTATAAGTTCTTATTTTTATTGTATTCCATCTCATTATATAGTCCTCTTCATTGCACTGTATTATCTTCGATTGAATAGATGGTATATATTGAACGCTGCGTTAGCACCAGGTTCACCCCCAGTTATGCCAATCTCTTTATGGCATCTTGGGAACAGAAGACCATCACTCCAAGGCTGGGGACAGGCCTGGTGCTCTGGTGCCGATATATTGATGACGTCCTGGTAATTTGGGACAAGTCACATGCTGAACTGATTGAGTTCATAGGAGAAGTCAACTGCAACAATCTGAATCTTAAATTTCTACCATAAATTAGTACTAGTATGGTGTAGAAGGCTGTAGAAGTTAAAAAAATGGCATATCAGACGCTGTTTTGTTAACAGCGTCTGATATGCTTGCTGATCGTTCCTTTGGTGGTCCCATTTGCTTGGGACCACCAAAGAAACTTTTATAAGTGCACCAAAACACCACACAGACCCCCCCCCACCCATCCACCCCCCCCCACCCCCGTCACTGATTAACCCCTGATTAACCCCCGATCACCCCATGTCACCCCCCTGACACTAATTACCCCACTGTAAGGCTCATTCAGACGTCCGTATGTGTTTTATGGATCCATGGATCCACGGATCCGCAAAACACGGACACCAGCAATGTGCTTTCCGCATTTTGCGGATCCGCACATTGCCAGAACTATATAGAAAATGCTCTTTTCTTGTCCGCAATTGCGGACAAGAATAGGACATGCTCTATCTTTTGCGGAGCTGCGGCCGGATGCTTGGGGGCCGAAACCCGAAGTTTGCGGCCGCAGCTCGCAAATGCTGATGCGGCGAGCGCATAGTGTGCTCTCCGCATCACCGCCAGCCCCATTCACACTGAATGGTCCGCATCTATTCCGCAGAATTGCGGAATAGATGCGGACATTTTTGCGGACGTGTGAATGGGGCCTTACTACTTTTTTTGCACATTTTTGGCAGAGATTTATTCATCCACATTGATCGATGCGAATGAGGAAATCTGTGCCGTTTTGTTTTTTTTGCACATTTTTAGGCAGAGATTTTTTCATCCACATTGATTGATGCGAATGAAAAATCTGTGCCGTTCATTTTTTTCTTTTCAGCGCAGAGGCTGAACGGGAAAAAAATCTCATTACCCGTCTGCTCAATATAAGGAGAATCGCAGAAACTCCTAATGCTGGCCATACGTGTAATGATTGCGGAGACCCTCAAATGCCAGAGCAGTACAAAAACCTCACATGTGACCCCATTTTAGAAAGAAGACACCCCAAGGTATTCCGTGAGGGGTATGGCGAGTTCATGCAAAATTTTATTTTTGTCACAAGTTAGTGAAATATGAGACTGTAAAAAAAAAAAAAATCAATTTCCGCTAACTTGTGCCAAATTTTTTTCTCTGTGAACTCGCCATGCCCCTCACAGAATACCTTGGGGTGTCTTCTTTCCACAATGGGGTCACATGTGGGGTATTTATACTGCTCTGGCATTTTAGGGGTCCTAAAGTGTGAGAATCCAAATGCGTAAAAATGGCCTGTGAAATCCTAAAGGTACTCATTGGTTTTAGGGCCCCTTTGCGCATCTTGGCTGCAAAAAGTGTCACTCATGTGGTATCGCCGTACTCAGGAGAAGTGGGCAATGTGTTTTGGGGTGTATTTTACATTTACCCATACTGTGTGTGAGAAATATCACTGTAAACGACAACTTTTTACATTTTTTATTCAAAGTTGTCAATTTACAGAGATATTTCTCACACAAAGTATGGGTATATGTAAAAATACACCCCAAAACACATTGCCCGACTTCTCCTGAGTACGGCGATACCACATGAGTGACACTTTTGCAGCCAAGATGCGCAAGGGGCCCTAAAACCAATGAGTACCTTTAGAGGCATTTTACGCATTTTCTTCTCACGCTTTAGGGCCCCTAAAATGCCAGGGCAGTATAAATACCCACATGTGACCCCATTTTGGAAAGAAGACACCCTAAGGTATTCGCTGAGGGGCATGGTGAGTCCATGAACAATTTAACTTTTTGTCAAAAGTTAGCAGAAAGGTAGACTTTATGAGAAAAACAATAAAAATCAATTTCCGCTAACTTGTGCCAAAAAAAATCTTCTATGAACTCGCCATGCCCCTCACAGAATACCTTAGGGTGTCTTCTTTCCAAAATGGGGTCACATGTGGGGTATTTATACTGCCCTGGCATTTTAGGGGCCCTAAAGCGTGAGAAGAAAAATGCGTAAAATGCCCTCCTAAAAGGTACTCATTGGTTTTAGGGCCCCTTTGGCATCTTGGCTGCAAAAAGTGGCACACATGTGGTATCGCCGTACTCAGGAGAAGTCAGGCAATGTGTTTTGGGGTGTATTTTTACATATACCCATACTTTGTGTGAGAAATATCTCTGTAAATTGACAACTTTGAATAAAAAATGTAAAAAGTTGTCGTTTACAGCAATATTTCTCACACGCAGCATGGGTATATGTAAAAATACACCCCAAAACACATTGCCCTACTTCTCCTGAGTTCGGCGATACCACATGAGTGACACTTTTTGCAGCCAAGGTGCGCAAGGCCCTAAAACCAATGAGTACCTTTAGGATTTCACAGGCCATTTTTACGCATTTGGATTCTCACGCTTTAGGGGCCCCTAAAATGCCAGGGCAGTATAAATACCCCACATGTGACCCCATTTTGGAAAGAAGACACCCCAAGGTATTCCGTGAGGGGCATGGCGAGTTCACAGAATTTTTATTTTTGGCACAAGTTAGCGGAAATTGATATATATATTTTTTTATTTTGTTTTTTACAAAGTCTCATATTCCACTAACTTGTGACAAAAATAAAATTTTACATGAACTCGCCATGCCCCTCACGGAATACCTTGGGGTGTCTTCTTTCCAAAATGGGGTCACATGTGGGGTATTTATACTGTCCTGGCATTTTAGGGGCCCCTAAAGCGTGAGAAGAAGTCTGGAATCCAAATGCGTAAAAATGCCCTGTGAAATCCTAAAGGTACTCATTGGTTTTAGGGCCTCTTTGCACCCAGGCTGCAAAAAGTTCCACACATGTGGTATCACCGTACTCAGGAGAAGTAGCGCAATGTGTTTTGGGGTGTATTTTTATATATACCCATACTGTGTGTGAAAAATATCTCTGTAAACGACAACTTTTAAAAATTTTTATACAAAGTTGTCAGTTTACAGAGATATTTCTCTCACCCAACATGGGTATATGTAAAAATACACCCCAAAACACATTGCCGTACTTCTCCTGAGTACGGCGATACCACATAAGTGACACTTTTTTGCAGCCTGGGTGCGCAAAGGGGCCCAAATTCCAACGAGTACCTTTAGGTTTTACACGGCGGCTCACAATTTAGCCCCGCCCAAAATAACAGAACAGTACAAACACCCCACAAATGACCCCATTTTGGAAAGTAGACACCCCAAGGTATTCACTGAGGGGCATAGTGAGTCCGTCTGAGATTTCTTTTTTTTTGCCAGAAGTTAGCAGAAAAAAATGAAATGATACATGAACTCACCATGCCCCTCCGCGAATACTTTGGGGTGTCTTCTTTCTAAAATGGTGTCATTTGGGGGATTTATACTTTCCTGACATTCTAGCCCCTGAAGAAACATGACAGGTGCTCAGAAAGTCAGAGCTGCTTCAAAATGCAGAAATTCACTTTTTTGCACCATAGTTTGTAAACGCTATAACTTTTACCCAAACCAATAAATATACACTTATTGGACTTTTTTTTTTTATCAAAGACATGTAGAACAATAAATTTAGAGAAAAATGTATATAGAAATGTAGTTTTTTTTTAAAATTTTACAACAGAAAGTGAAAAATTTCATTTTTTTGCAAAAATTTCGTTAAATTTGTATTAATGGCAAAAAAAGTAAAAATGTCAGCAACAATGAAATACCACCAAATGAAAGCTCTATTAGTGAGAAGAAAAGGAGGTAAAATTCATTTGGGTGGTAAGTTGCATGACGGAGCAATAAACGGTGAAAGTAGTGTAGTGCGGAATTGTAAAAAGTGGCCTGGTCATTAAGGGTGTTTAAGCTAGGGGGGCTTAAGTGGTTAATAAGGTCAGGAACAGGGACAGAACATCCTGTTTTCTCGAAAAAGCACATATAAAAAAAGACGTGGCAAAACTGGTGATACTATTTAATATTTAATCTAAAAAAGTAAAAAAGGTAATTAATAAACAGTGGCACTTACTAAAAGAAGACAAAATATCGGGCCCCTTACTACCCAGCCAACCTCCAATTGTGTTTACAAAAGCACACAATCTAGCATTACAGGTAGCCCAAACAATTTTAAAAATACAACACAAATCTAACCCACCATGGACGACCTTTAAAGGGTTCCACAGATGTGGAGTATGTAACAAAAAACGGAAAGAACTAGAGCTCATAAACTTCCAAGTATGAAAGAATAATAACTTTATTGTCATAAATCACATAATAAATATATATTCATTAAAAAAGGGGGGTAGGGATCAGAAAACACCATCCCAATGACACAGGTCACTGACTCAAATCCATGGAGTCAGAAAAAAATGCATGAACATGATATATTATCGTTTCTGTGCACATCACAAATTACATTATATTAGTTTCGGCGTGCCTTCGTCTGGGGGTAACGCCATCACTGTGGGAAAGATCATTTAAACCACCTCCAGCCAATCAGAGGACAGCTTACAGAAGATTTGCCTCACCTGAACATCAGAGGCCGCACTGAGCGCGGCGGCCGAAACTCCGTGGACCCACCCTCGGGCGTAATGCCATGATGCAGAGTCACGTGACATAGTCACATGATGCGTCCTGTTGGCATAGAGAAGTCCAGAGGAGGGATATAGAGTGCGGCCCCGCAGCACAGTGCGCGTCATGTCAGGTCAGGGAAATTGGAGTACTAAGGTGCGGGACATATTCAGAGGTAGTAGATGTGTATAGTATAAAATGATTGTATGGCAACTTAAATAATCACCATTGCTACATATGACATTCTTGTCGCAGTGTTATTATTACCAACATTTTGAATGCTCTGCCAGATTACAGGTTTAAAAATCCATATATTACAATATAAAATGGACACCAATGGTGAACTTGTCTAACAAATAGTCAATCCATACGGATCTTAATATATAGCGACACAGTGGCACTAAATACCTCAAATATGTGTACCAGGTAATGGGAAAAATTATTTCAAGAAGTACAATAAAATCATGTTATGTGATGAGTAAGCATGTGTGATGTGAGTGATGAATTGAATACAAAGTGAAGGAATGGGGAAGGGGAAAAAGGGGGGGGAGGCGGGGGGAAGGGGGCGGAGGAAGGCAAGGGTGGACGGGAAAATGACATCTAATAAATAGAAGTACTGGTGTGACAAGTGTGGGATTGTAAGAAGTGGGACTAATATAGTGAGTGTGATGTTAAGAATAATAAGTGAAGGATATAAATAGATTGTGGAATGTGAAAAAATATAAAAAATGTGAAAAAATGTAAAAAGTATAAAAACTGGAGACAAAAAGTGAAAACAAGATGTAATGTGGAAGACGTGAAGATTATGCAAATAAAATGTATGTGGTACGGAATATCCCATACATACAGGTCCAAGTGGTTCCACTAGGGCCACCTGGCCTATTGCGACAGAGCAACATGAGGTCTAGCGAGTTATATGTGCAGCACATCCCAATAAACGTGGCCTGCAGGTGACAAGTGAAAATCAAAGACTGTCCTCAATGGTAAGTAGTCTAAAGTAGAAAGAGGTAAGAAAATTGGATTAAAAAACAGTTACATAAAAGTAGAAAGTATTAAAAATAAAAAATAAAAATATATGTAGGGGATCCCACAGAAGTTGCACTGGTGACTAAAGAAACAAGAAGAACCCCAGATTCTGATTGAGGCCTCCTAGACATAAGGTTCCAAGAGTCCATATCCTTTCTTTTTGAGCCATTTTTTTTTTAGATATTACCTGCTCTCAGATGTGGAGTATGTCATAATTGCAAAATTACAAAATTTCCCAAAAAAACAAAGGAGGTTAAATCAACAGTAAATAGTTTTAGCTGGGAAATTAAGGAAATTTTAACATGCAACACAAAAGCAGTTATTTACATTATAGAATGGCCGTGTCAGAAACAATATATTGGATATACAGGAAGATACTTAAAAAATTAAATTACTGAGCATATCAACCATAAAAAAAGGATACGAAAAAAATATCCTGTCGTGTCATTTTAAAACACATCATGCTAGTAATCCGTTGGGGTTGAGATTTATGGCCACACAGTAAGTCAAAAAAGAATGGAGGGGTTGTGATTTTGTGTCTAAAATGTCTAGATATGAATTGAGAAAGATTTTAGAATTTGGATACTTGATACCATATGGTCTAAAATCAGAACTTGAAGTCTTTGGATTCCTTTGAGGGGCTGGTGGAGCGGAATGCACAGCACGTCGATGCCAGGCTGTATACCAACACATGGACGTGCCAAGCACCCTACCCTCCATTCCCATTCTCATTTGTGGATTTCTATGACATTTTTACTTTCTTAATTTTATTTTTCATTTTATATATTGTATATTTTTTATGTCTGCAATATTTTGTTGATTATGCCTACATTTATATCTATGTAGATTTTTTCGGGATTTCTGGTATTAGTATTTTTTTCCTTTCCTTCTTTTCTTATTTTCATCTTTATCGTGGATATTTGTATAGCCATGAAGTAAATAGTAACAATGTATTTGGGTCATAAAGAAATGACAATTAATATGTAAATTAGAAAATTTACAATATGTGAATAAGAAAGCGGTCTTGTGGTCCAGTTCATGTCCAGTGATGAGCGGCAGGTGCCATATTCGATTTCGACGAAATTCGCGTCATTATTCTAGTTATCGCGATTAGTGTTGAGCGAACAGTTCGAGAATCGTTCGGGTCCGTACCGAATTTTGGGGTGTCCGTGACACGGACCCGAACCCGGACATTTTCATAAAAGTCCGGGTTCGGGTTCGTAGTTCGTCATGTTTTATGGCGCATTTTGAAAGGCTGCAAAGCAGCCAATCAACATGCATCATACTACTTGCCCTAAGATGCCATCGCAGCCATGCCTACTATTGGCAAGGCTGTGATTGGCCAAGTGCAGCATGTGACTCAGCCTTTTTATAAGCTTGTGCGCACGTTGCGACGTGCTCACTCCCGCTGTGATTAGACCAGGGATAGATGCAGCTGCTGTGAGGGCGAGATAGGCAGGGATAAAGAAGTGAATGATCTACCTTTCTACACCTGTGCATCAGAACAACTCAGCTGAGCTGTTCACTGAAAGTCACTATTTTGTTTAGACTGGCCAGAGCGATATTTACTGGCACATGTAACTGGGCTGACCGGCGGTGGCCATTTCGGGACTTGTGGTGCGCCATCACAAGCTGCCACAGAGTCTAAACCAAAGCTCCAAAGAAGTGAAAAATCTACACCTGTGAATCAGAACAACAGCGATTCAGCTGCTCAGTCAAAGTCAATTTTGTTTTCTGGCTGGGCAGACCGTTTTCTGGCACATGTTACTGGGCTGATAGGCGGCGGCCATTTTGGGACTTGTGGTGCTACAGCAAAAGCTGCCACAACGTCCATTAATCCCATGTAATAGTCGATTTTTTCATAGATATACTTCATCAGGGGTTTGGCTGTGCTTGTGTCACCCCTACTAACTGCAAAGATATTTAATATATCAGTGGTGAAACTGAAAGTAACCCACTTGGATAGCAAATCCCATGAATGTGCTGTTCCAGCTAGGCTAGCCAGTGCCACTACAGCCAAGTCCAATACTGTCAGCCAGAAATTTTTTTTTTTTTTTATGTGCCAGAAATATAAATTAAAAAAAGCTTTCACCGTAATAATAAAATTATTCTGGTGTTAGACCAGAAGAAGCACTCCTGTTGTAATTAATACTGTAAAAAGGCTTAGGCAATATTTCTCCCAGTGTGGCAAATTTATCTAGCAAAACTAGCATTTTAAAAATTCCGGTGTTCTGAAATATCAGCAGTCCTCTTGTAATTAATGCCGCAAAAAGGCATTATATTGTCCAGTGTTGTAATTTTGGTGAAAAAAGGCCAATTTAATCAATCTGGTGTTAGTTACACCAGAAACAGTAGGACGCACGTTTTTACTCCTGTAAAAAGGAATTATATCTCCCCGTGTGGGAATATATGTACCAAAACTAGCATTTAAAAAATTCTGGTGTCCAATTTGCAGCAGTTTTCTTTTAATTAATACCGGAAAAAGGAATTATATCTTCCAGTGTGGGAATTTATGTACACAAACTAGCATTTTAAAAATTCTGGTGTCCAATTAGCAGCAGTCTTCTTGTAATTAATACCTGAAAAAGGCATTACATTGTCCAGTGTTGTAATTTTGGTGAAAAAAAGGCCAATTTAATCAATCTGGTGTTAGTTACACCAGAAACAGTAGGCCGCACGTTTTTACTCCTGTAAAAAGGAATTATATGTCCCCGTGTGGGAATCTACTGTATGTACCAAAACTAGCATATTAAAAATTCTGGTGTCCAATTTGCAGCAGTTTTCTTGTAATTAATACCGGAAAAAGGAATTATATCTTCCAGTGTGGGAATTTATGTACACAAACTAGCATTATAAAAAATCTGGTGTCCAATTAGCAGCAGTGTTCTTGTAATTAATACCGCCAAAAGGCATTATTGTCCAGTGTTGTAATTTTGGTGAAAAAAGGCCAATTTAATCAATCTGGTGTTAGTTACACCAGAAACAGTAGGACGCACGTTTTTACTCCTGTAAAAAGGAATTATATCTCCCCGTGTGGGAATCTATGTACCAAAACTAGCATATTAAAAATTCTGGTGTCCAATTTGCAGCAGTTTTCTTGTAATTAATACCGGAAAAAGGAATTATATCTTCCAGTGTGGGAATTTATGTACACAAACTAGCATTTTAAAAATTCTGGTGTCCAATTAGCAGCAGTCTTCTTGTAATTAATACCTGAAAAAGGCATTACATTGTCCAGTGTTGTAATTTTGGTGAAAAAAAGGCCAATTTAATCAATCTGGTGTTTGTTACACCAGAAACAGTAGGCCGCACGTTTTTACTCCTGTAGAAAGGAATTATATCTCCCGTGTGGGAATCTATGTACCAAAACTAGCATTTTAAAAATTCTGGTGTCCAATTTGCAACAGTTTTCTTGTAATTAATACCGGAAAAAGGAATTATATCTTCCAGTGTGGGAATTTTGGGGCTAAAAAATAATATATTTTATTGTGGTGCGAGTTGAATCGCAACAATGAAGAAACATTCTATTAAGGGACGAGGACGCGGTCGTGGTGGTGTCCGTGGAGCCTCTGTTGCTGGCAGAGGACGTGGCCGTTCGGCCTCAGGCGCACAAAATAGTGAACCAACTCCCTCAAGTAGCCGGCAGAATTTACAGCGATATTTGGTGGGGCCCAATGCCGTTCTAAGAATGGTAAGGCCTGAGCAGGTACAGGCGCTAGTCAATTGGGTTGCCGACAGTGGATCCAGCATGTTCACAACATTATCTCCCACCCAGTCTTCTGCAGAAAGCGCACAGGTGGCACCTGAAAACCAAGCCCATCAGTCTGTCACATCACCCCCATGCATATCAGGGAAACTGTCTGAGCCTCAAGTTATGCAGCAGTCTCTTATTCTGTTTGAAGACTCTGCTCGCACGGTTTCCCAGGGGCGTCCACCTAGCCCTTCCCCAGCGGTGGAAGACATTCCATGCACTGACGCACAACCACTTATGTATTCAGATGATGAGGACATGGGAATACCACCACAACAGAGTGACCGAGTCTCTGATGATGACGAAACACTGGTGCCCACTGCCGCGTCTTATTGCAGTGTGCAGACTGAACAGGGGGAGGTCAGGGAAGAAGACTGGGTGGAAGACGATGCAGAGGACGATGAGGTCTTAGACCCCACATGGACTGAAGGTCGTGCCGCTGACTTAAATAGTTCAGAGGAAGAGGCAGTGGTGAGACCGAGACAACAGCGAAGCCAAAGAGGGAGCAGGGGGCAAAAGCAGAACAGCCGCCATCCAGAGAGTTCGCCTGCTATTGGCCAGCGCCAACAGGGACCCAGCACCCCAAAGGCATCTTCAAGGAGTTCCCTGGCATGGCACTTCTTCAAACAATGTGCTGACGATAAGACCAGAGTGATTTGCACGCTGTGCCATCAGACCCTGAGGCGAGGCATTAACGTTCTTAACCTGAGCACCACCTGCATGATCAGGCATCTACATGCAAAGCATGAACTGCAGTGGAGTACACACCTTAAAAACAAGGAACCAGCTCAGGCTCCCCCTGCTCCCTCTACCGCCGCTGCCTCAGCCTCCGCCTCGAGAGGAATGTTGCCACCTGCCGAGCAGCAAACAGAGGATGTGCCACCGACACCACCACCACCACCGTCACCTAGCGTCTCCACTATTTCACACAGCAGCGTTAAGCTCTCCATCTCCATGCCAGCATTTCTAAACTACTGGCCTTTCAAATGCTGTCATTCCGGCTGGTGGACACAGACAGCTTCAAACAGCTGATGGCCATGGCTGTCCCCCAGTATGTGGTTCCCAGCCGCCACTACTTCTCCAAGACAGCCGTGCCTTCCCTGCACATGCAAGTGTCCGATAAAATCAAGTGTGCACTGCGCAACGCCATTTGTGGCAAGGTCCACCTAACCACAGATACGTGGACCAGTAAGCACGGCCAGGGACGCTATATCTCCCTAACTGCACACTGGGTAAATGTAGTGGCGGCTGGACCCCAGGCGGAGAGTTCCTTGGCGCACGTCCTTCCGCCACCAAGGATCACAGGGCATCATTCTTTGCCTCCTGTAGCCTCCTCCTCCTACTCGGCTTCCTCCTCCTCTGCTTCCACCAGCTCATTCAGTCAGCTACACACCTTCACCACCAACTTCAGCACAGCCCGGGGTAAACGTCAGCAGGCCATTCTGAAACTCATATGTTTGGGGACAGGCCCCACACCGCGCAGGAGTTGTGGCGGGGTATTGAACAACAGACCGACCAGTGGTTGCTGCCGGTGGGCCTCAAGCCCGGCCTGGTGGTGTGCGATAATGGGCGAAATCTCGTCGCAGCTCTGGGACTAGCCGGTTTGACGCACATCCCTTGCCTGGCGCATGTGCTGAATTTGGTGGTGCAAAAGTTCATTCACAACTACCCTGACATGTCAGAGCTGCTGCATAAAGTGCGGGCCGTCTGTGCGCGCTTCCGGCGTTCACATCCTGCCACTGCTCGCCTATCAGCGCTACAGCGGAACTTCGGCCTTCCCGCTCACCGCCTAATATGCGACGTGCCCACCCGGTGGAACTCCACCTTGCACATGCTGGAGAGACTGTGCGAGCAGCAGCAGGCCATATTGGAGTTTAAGCTGCAGCACGCACGGGTCAGTCGCACTGCGGAACAGCACCACTTCACCACCAATGATTGGGCCTCCATGCGAGACCTGTGTGCCCTGTTGCGCTGTTTCGAGTACGCCACCAACATGGCCAGTGGCGATGCCACTGTTATCACAATACCAATTCTATGTCTCCTAGAGAAAACGCTTAGGGCGATGATGGAGGAGGAGGTGGGCCAGGGCCAGGAGGAGGAGGAGGAGGATGACGGGTCGTTTTTAGCACTTTCAGGCCAGTCTGTTAGAAGTGGCTCAGAGGGAGGTTTTTTGCAACAGCAGAGGGCAGGTACAAATGTGGCCAGCCAGGGAACACTACTGGAGGACGAGGAGGATGAGGAGGAGGTGGAGGAGGATGAGGATGAAGCATGTTCACAGCGGGGAGGCACCCAGCACAGCGCAGGCACATCCCTGGTGCGTGGCTGGGGGGATACAGAGGATGATGACGATACGCCTCCCACAGAGGACAGCTTGTCCTTACCTCTGGGGAGCCTGGCACACATGAGCGATTACATGCTGCAGTGCCTGCGCAACGACAGCAGAGTTGCCCACATTTTAACGTGTGCTGACTACTGGGTGGCCACCCTGCTGGATCCACGGTACAAAGACAATGTGCCCACTTTACTTCCTGCACTGGAGCGTGATAGGAAGATGCGCGAGTACAAGCGCACACTGGTAGACGCGCTCCTGAGAGCATTCCCAACTGTCACAGGGGAACAGGTGGAAGGCCAAGGCCAAGGCAGAAGAGGAGCTAGAGGTCGCCCACGCAGCAGTGTCACGGCCAGCTCCTCTGAGGGCAGGGTTAGCATGGCAGAAATGTGGAAAAGTTTTGTCTCCACGCCACAGCTAACTGCCCCACCACCTGATACGGAACGTGTTAGCAGGAGGCAACATTTCACTAACATGGTTGAACAGTACGTCTGCACACAACTCCACGTACTGACGGATGGTTCGGCCCCATTCAACTTCTGGGTTTCCAAATTGTCCACATGGCCAGAATTAGCATGTTATGCCTTGGAGGTGCTGGCCTGCCCGGCGGCCAGCGTTTTATCTGAACGTGTATTCAGCACGGCAGGGGGCGTCATTACTGACAAACGCAGCCGCCTGTCCGCAGCCAACGTGGACAAGCTGACGTTTATAAAAATGAACCAGGCATGGATCCCACAAGACCTGACCCTCCCTTGTGCAGAGTAGTCCTTATTAATAACTGCTTTAAACCATGTTGTCTTGTACTCCTGGCCACTTCTTCATTGAAAAATCAATTTTTGAAATTAACTAGGATCTTGGGGTGCAACCCAGAGTTGAATGAACCTTCCCTCTGTCTGGGTGCCGGGGCCAAAGTACATGAAAGTGTCCTTCTCCTGTGCTGGGTGATATGAATGTTATACTTGTGCTGTCTGACATGTCTCCTTTGTGTGGGTGCAGGGGGCCAAAGTCACTGAAAGCGGCCTTCTCCTGTGGTGGGTGATTTAAATGCCTGATTCTCTGCTGTGGGACCTCTCTCCTCTTTCTTGGTGCAGGGGTCAAAGAAACAAAAGGTGGCCTAATCCTGTGGTGGTTGACATGATGCCTGATTCTCTGCTGTGGGACCTCTCTCCTCCGTGTGGCTGCAGGGGTCAAGGTCTCTAAAAGTGCCCTTCTCCTGTGGTGGTTGATGTAAAACTGATGCTTGTGCTATCTGACCTGTCTCCTCTGTGTCGGTGCTAAGTAACTAAATGGTGGCCTTCTCCTGAGGTGGTTGATATGATGCCTGATTATGTGCTGTGGGACCTCTCTCCTCTTTCTGGGTGCAGGGGTCAAATTAACTAAAGGTGGCCTACTCCTGTGGTGGGTGATCTGTAAAACTGATGCTTGCGCTATCTGACCTGTCTCCTCTGTCTCGTTGCTAAGGCCTAACTCACTGAAAGTGGCCTTGTCATGTGCTGGGTGATGAAAATGTTATTCTTGTGCTATCTGACATGGTTGCCGGGGTCCCATTAAATGGTGGCCTACTCCTGTGGTGGGTGATCTAAATGCCTGATTCTCTGCTGTGAAACCTCTCTCCTCCGTCTGGGTGCAGGGGTCAAAGTCTCTCAAAGTGGCCTTCTCCTGTGCTGGGTGATATAAATGTTATAATTGTGCCATTTGACATGGTTGCCGGGGTCCCAATAAATGGTGGCCTACTCCTGTGGTGGGTGATCTAAATGCCTGATTCTCTGCTGTGAAAACCTCTCTCCTCCGTCTGGGTGCAGGGGTCAAAGTCTCTAAAAGTGGCCTTCTCTTGTGCTGCGTGATGTAAAACTGATGCTTGTACCATCTGACATGGTTGTCGGGGTCCCATTAAATGGTGGCCTACTCCTGTGGTGGGTGATCTAAATGCCTGATTCTCTGCTGTGAAAACCTCTCTCCTCCGTCTGGCTGCAGGGGTCAAAGTCTCTAAAAGTGGCCTTCTCTTGTGCTGGGTGATGTAAAACTGATGCTTGTACCATCTGACATGGTTGCCGGGGTCGCATTAAATGGTGGCCTACTCCTGTGGTGGGTGATCTAAATGCCTAATTCTCTGCTGTGAAAACCTCTCTCCTCCGTCTGGGTGCAGGGGTCAAAGTCTCTAAAAGTGGCCTTCTCTTGTGCTGGGTGATGTAAAACTGATGCTTGTACCATCTGACATGGTTGCCGGGGTCCCATTAAAGGGTGGCCTACTCCTGTGGTGGGTGATCTAAATGCCTGATTCTCTGCTGTGAAAACCTCTCTCCTCCGTCTGGGTGCTGTGAAACCTCTCTCCTCCGTCTGGGTGCAGGGGTCAAAGTCTCTAAAAGTGGCCTTCTCTTGTGCTGGGTGATGTAAAACTGATGCTTGTACCATCTGACATGGGTGCAGGGGTCAAATTAACTAAATGGTGGCCTACTCCTGTGGTGGGTGATATGATGCCTGAATATGTGCTGTGGGACCTCTCTCCTCTTTCTGGGTGCAGGGGTCAAAGTAACTAAAAGTGGCCTTCTCCTGTGCTGGATGGTATAAATGTAATGCTTGTGCTATCTGACATGTCTCCTCTGTCTGGGTGCTAAGGCCTAAGTCACTGAAAGTGGCCTTCTCCTGTGGTGGTTGATATGATGCCAGATTCTCTGCTGTGGGACCTCTCTCCTTTGTCTGGATGCTGGGGTCGAAATAATAGTAATGGACCTTCTCCATAGGTGGGTGATTTGAAGCCTGATTCTGTGCTATGGGACCTAACTCCAATTAATATTGGTTATTTTTTATTTATTTTATGTTAAGTCATCATTTCCCTATCTACATATGTTTGCAGGGGATTTACCTACATTTTGCTGCCTTTTGCAGCCCTCTAGCCCTTTCCGGGAGTCTTTTACAGCCTTTTTAGTGCCCAAAAGTTCGGGTCCCCATTGACTTCTATGGGGTTCGGGTTAGGGATGAAGTTCGGGTTGAGTTCGGATCACGAACCCGGACATTTTCCGGAAGTTCGGCCGAACCTCTCGAACCCGAACTTCCAGGTGTTCACTCAACTCTAATCGCGATTAATATGCGATTTAAACAATCACATATTGCGATTTTAACTTAAGGCTATTTTCCTATTGGTTTGATATCTAGAATTAGCGAAGATGACGAATATGACGAATGTATTCGTCATATTCCTCAAAACAAAGATAACGAAGTATTCTCCATCTTCGTTTTAGCTACCTATTCGTCAACTTCGTTAATTCTAGCAATCAAATAGAAAGGTTAACTATAGAGACAGCTGTGTTAAATTCGCTATGCGATTATATTATTATTATTTTTTTTAATAAATAGAATAATTATAATAATTATCAAGTATTATAATTATTCTATTTATTTTTAAAAAAGCAAAGTAATATAATCGCATAGCGAATTAAACAGAGCTGTCTCTATAGTCAACCTTCCTATTTGATTGCTAGAAATAGCGAAGTTGACGAATAGGTAGCTAAAACGAAAATGGAGAATACTTCGTTATCTTCGTTTTGAGGAATATGACAAATACATTCGTCATATTCGCTAATTCTACCAAGCCAACCATACTCATGGAGCGTCCCCATCACTATGGGAACGTCTCCATACTAAAATGTACTGTCGGATTTGAGAATTACGTTGAAATCGCAATGCGATTAATATAACTTGAATTAATCGCATTGCGATTTCAACAGACATGGTTTACTATTGTTGCTAAAACGAAGATGGAGAATACTTTGTTATCTTCGTTTTGAGGAATATGACGAATAAATTTGTCATATTTGCTAATTCTACCAAGCCAACCATAGTAAACGAGGTCTAAGTAGAAATCGCAATGTGATATATTCGAAATATTCGCGAAAAAAATTAGCTATTCGAATATTCGCGCTCAACACTATTCATGTCTTGTTGAAAACCATAAAAAATGGAAGGTCCAAAAAAGTATATATTTTTCTGCCACTGAGGAGGGAACACTTAGTTCCAAATAGAAGGCAACGCAGTACCTAATATATCTCCCAAAAGAGTGCCAACTATATTTCTTATGATTACCGCAACTTCAACGTGTGGGTAAGAATGCACAGCGCATGCGAGCAAATATCCCAGCTGGCGAGCACATACAAGCGCTGTCAGTGCAGGACAAACAGAAGGATTCCGGTAAGAGATATCTAGTAAATATTTGAAGTGTATTGAAAGACATTTACCAAATAGGAACGAGCATATGATATACATCGCTCAATGTGGATTACTCTGATAACTCTTATGAAGGAACACTTCGATATATATATTTAATAACATTGCGGTAAGATATTAATCAAGGAGATAAAGGTTTTAGATAGCAAAGCCGTCAATTTGTAACTACTCATGAGTGAGCTCCGCATGTGATAAGATTAAACGGGACCAAGACCGATATATTAATTTATTTTTATTTTATTTTTTTATATTTTTTATATATATTTATTGGAGAGTATATTCCTTATGAGATCTCAAAACATTGTTTGTATTGTTTTTTATTTATTTGTTATAGGGGTGTATGTTTTTAAATAATAAATGCAATGTCTTCTATATTTTCTTGAATATATCCTACATACTGCCATGCTAATTTCGCCCACTGTATGATGCCTGCCTGCTGGTGCTTGTATGAACCTTTGCACTGCTAGTTTATTCTCACAGGTATTCTCCCGAGTAGCAGACTATGTACCCTTCCCGCGTTCGCTTGCAGATCTCCCACTGCTTCCACCCTACTGTCTCATGGGCATGTTTTCACCATGCTGTTTCATGGGCATGCTGCCCCCCTGATGATAATTATGCCCCCTCTTCACTCGGCTCCCATGTGCGATTGACTACATCATCATCTAGATCTGTTTGGTCATCACATGTGTCACCCTCACCTGTCTCCCACACATGACCCTGACCTCTCGCAACAAGTGGTCTCACCCATCAGTCATCATCAGTTGTTGCTCGCCTAGAAGAGTTCGCAGCGGACCTCTCCTCCATATCTGTGCTGGCCTATAACTGCTGACTGTCCTCGAAAAGCTCATTGTCACTGAAAAACGGAGCAGATCTGGCTGGTATCATTACTTGGCTAACAAAAGCAAGAGGCAGGTTTAGGAAGGGTGAGGGCACAGAAGCAGTTCCTGGTCCATGGCAAATAAGCTTGGTTTCAGAGGTACCCATTGATTTCTGGCTGTGTGTATCTTATGTCACTTGAGATGATGTTGAAGAGTGAGTCAACCATTCCAGTACAGCTGGATTGTTGGTGAAAACACGACTGCTCGATGACAGTGGCAGCTCTGGCCTGTTGCTGCGGCTGCTACCAACCCCCTTTCTTCTGCTGCTACCAGCTACAGTAGCTGTCTGTTGGCCATATGTGCAGTACCTGTAATATAACCTATTAACTAAGAATGTGTTAGCAGTTGAACAATATAAATGCGGATATATACTGTATTAGACCGCCCCTTAATATTGAGGCACTGTAGGTCTATCTATAAACTAACAGATTAACTATGAATGTGGCAGCAGTTGAACAAGAGGCACATAGCGATATATTAGACTGTCCATTAATACCGAGGCACAGTAAATCTATGTATAAGCTAACAGATTAACTATGAATGTAGAAGTAGTTGAACAAGATGCACTTGACGATAAAACTCAACGTGCAGTGTCCCTGCTGTCTCCCTATGCTCTTCCTACAGTCTCAAAAGCTCTCTTTATGATCTCCCTGCACTGTCCCTATTCAATATTCATCTATTAATTGCTTTCTGCAACACTGTCACTAGCTCACTCTCCCTACGCTCAGTTCACAGTGAAATTATGGAGACCACACAGGATGAGACTTTTATAGGGCTGTGACATCACAGGGGATGGCTGTTTGCAGATTGGCTGGCTACATGGCATTATGGGTCATATTGCATTCCCCGGCTTCTTACTTTCACTTTGTTACATGTGCAGCATCCATTTTAGAAAAAAAAAGCCATTTGTGACCATGAAGCACAAGGAAATTCAGTTTTGTGGAGAATCTAATTTTTGCTAACCTTCCAGTGAAATACCACTTTGGATGCCTTGATTCACTTAACACTATTCATGAATCATGACCTTAAGGAAGAGGGAAGGGGAGAAAAAGCAAAAATTAGTAAAAAAAAAAAATGAACCAAGAGATATAATCTTTTCTTAAAAAAAAAAAAAAAAAAGCTGGGAGACTAGACACTGTTATATACCAATTTTCAGAGCAATTGGAGTAACTTCAAATTTTTCAAACTTATTTAGGTACCAATCAAATTTAGTTAAAATTTGACAAATTGAACACAAAACTAATTTCAAGAAATTCACTCATGCTTTAAACTGATGAAAACTGAGCACGACTGATGCTCATTCAAAAATATTGGATCAGTTTTTTAATTATCTGTTGTTTTGATGGATCAGAATGGAAAGCTCAAACCAGATGTGAATTAGCCCCAAGTCCAATATTACATTCTGGTTTATACCAAATCATTATATATTAAGAATTGCAACTTCATAAAGACCTTCTTACCCCCTATATGGAGTATAAGGACAACAGCTCCTCCAAACCTTATAAGGTTATTTTAAATATGAATTGACAGAGAATTTTGTACCTGTTTATTGCTAGAATTGTTCTTTAAATGTCATATATTTTGCATAGATATTAATTCTTTTGTATTCACATTTTAATCATAGAATCTGCTTTAAACAAATATCTGTTTTAAATAACATTATATAATAGTTTTATTGAACATTTTCCATTAAAACTAGAATTACAATTGAATAGTTAAATTAATTATACTAAGTAATTATTATAAATCAGATAAAAAAGTTCTATCCCATTTATGGCTGCTTGCTTCTCAAAAGGTAGACTTTTGCAGGAGAAATTAATCATTCTTTAATGACTGTTTAGAGCTATTCCTCCAGTTTTTTCAAACCATTAAATATGCCTCAGTGATAAGGACCTAGAGTTCTTTACCACTGAGAACAAAGTTCTAATTTTGCATATATTACACAAACATTATCACGCTTCATGAAATCACAATAAATTTTCTCACTGATTACTTGTGTAATCTAAAAAAAACTCCCGCTGGTTGATTGAGAGTATTATTAATTTTGCTTGAGTTGTAAAATTATCACCTGTAGAGAACTATTCATGATTTCATTATACTACCTAAATATGATTACATTTGTCTGATGGCTGTTTTATCACTGAGTCATTGTACAAATTATATTTAGATTTTTAAGTAAACCACACAAGATAAGTAACAAATCCTCAACTAAAAGTTTTAATCTAATAAAACATGCTGATAACACTGAAGAAATACTGCTTGTAAAAGAGCTGTACTACTGTATATCAGTTTTGCAAGACAATAGAAACATTGCAATTTATATGTAATTAGCAGACTTTACTAATGACCTGGTTTCTCATAACTGTCGGTTTTATGCTAAAAAGACATGGCACCCATAGATTTATTAGTTTTCTTAGTAATGATGAAGCTAAATACATTAATGGAATCTAACATTAGGATTGTTTCTGTGTATTGTTTTTACATAATCATGGTTTCTAATTTTATATTTTACTACCTATATGAAGACAAATCTTGAAAGAGGTTATCTGGTCCCAAAGTCATTGTTCTTATTTGCTCTTAACACCAAGCAGCCACTGAAAGCCCACAATTGTAGTAACAGATGCCTTGATCAGCGATGAACATGCCATCTAAGGTGTTCAATGATAGTGTTGAGCACGAATATTCGAATCAAGAATTTTAATTGCGAATATCGCCACTTAGAGAATTTGCAAATATTTATAATATAGTGCTATATATTCGTATTTGCGAAATAGTGTTGATCGCAAATATTCTAATCGCAAATTTATTGCGAATATCGGCACTTAGCAACATCCCTAGCAACCAATAGTAATATGCAAAATAAATGTGGAGCCCCAGTATTGGGTCTACAACACAATGAAAGCCAGATATCCCTCAAAGGAAGGAAAACTGGTGCAAAGGGGTGTCTCCATTACAGAGATCACCAAATCCACCATATTAAGTGGCCCCTATGTCAAGATCCCGCTTTATTACAAGCTTTAAGGATGTGACGGAGAAAACCTAAGCCAGTTATCCATCCACAGACAGCTGTTTCGGGGTTTTGCCCCTCATCAGTGTGGAGTATGATTCTGGCTAAACGAGAGCAATGCCTTGGAGACTACTCAAACAAAACAATAGCTGATCTCAGGAAGACCAGCCACAAAAACACTGCAGAACCTCAGTTAAGAGTCTCAAAACAGCAATCCAAAGTGCACATCCTTAAAGCTTGTAATAAAGCGGGATCTTGACATAGGGGCCTCTTAAATTGGTGGATTTGGTGATCACTGTAATGGAGACACCCCTTTGCACCAGTTTTCCTTCCGTTGAGGGATATCTGGCTTTCATTGTGTTGTAGATCCAATACTGGGGCTCCACATTTATTTTGCATATTACTGTTTCCCAGGGAGCTTTGCACTTTGGATTGCTGTGTTGAGACTCTTAACTGAGGCTCCACGGTGTTTTTGTGGCTGGTCTCCCTGAGATCAGCTATTGTTTTGTTTTAGCAACCAATAGGGAAGTTGCCTACCCCTTAGTGTTGATAGTGAATATTAGTATCGTGAATTTTTATCAAAAATATATTACATTGCCGATTTTCACAATCAAGTAAATAATGACTAGAGATCACAAGTTCTTGAATTTGCGAATTTATGGCAAAAATTGAGCCAAAAATTTGTGAAATATCATGAATTCGAATATTGCCTATGCCGCTCATCACTATTCAATGATGGGGGGTGGCGCAATCACCATCATTGCACCCACTACATACAAAGGAATGTGCTTCATGATGAAGTAATTCATCACAAATTGAATTTCTTTGTTAAATTGTGCAAAGCAGGCAAATAACATTTTTCATAACTACGCTCATCACTAATAATAATCAGTTTAACTTACCATACTGTGAGAACCTTGTCCCTGACTTTCTTAAAGATAAATAAATAAAGATCCAGGTGTGGTTCATATGAGGTGACTTTCAGTTGGACACAGGCTTCAGAATGGTCAGTAGTAAGCCTGTTTCATGAGGGGCAGAGGATGGCATTCATGTGTGAGAAGAACTGCTCACATGAATATGTTGACCCAAAGACTGACAGCATGGCAAATGCAATCTTCTTCAAACAGTCAAATTTCTGAGGAAGTAATGTCCAACACGGGACTGTGCATTTTCTCTAGCTGTTTCAAGTGATGTAAGCAGCTCAAAGAACTTTGGTGTTCACAAAGAATAGCATAGAAAGTCATGGTGTCATATTTACCCATCTATAACCTTAAAAATAACCCAGACACTGACTGAATTAGGATTGTCAAACAGTTTTTTTTTTTTTAAGCTTGGTAGATAATTGGCCACAGTGTTTATTTTACCTTGAGTTAAATTAATAACCAATTAAAATACTCCAACCATTTAAACCAAAGAACAATTGCCCACAACTATTAAGTTTAAATGCATTTGTGTAAGTATCCGTGTTACCTGGAGTTGTCGACGCTGGTGCCGCTTCTTTTTCTTTTTCTTTCTCTTTCTCCTTTCTCCCTGTACACTATAATAGAAAATGAAAAGGGGAGAATGGCCACAGAATATTTTTTACGCAAAGAGGGAAAACTTATAGAGGAACAGATTTCCTTTATAGGTGATTGTATCACCTTTATTTTAACACACAATTATTTTAGATTCGAGAATGAATTTTACTTGCAGACCTGGGGTATCGCTATGGGGACCAGGTTCGCACCAAGTTTCGCTAACCTCTACATGGGGATGTGGGAGGAGTCCGCCCTGCGCCCCATGGTGGGGGTTGGTGCGAACCTGGTCCTGTGGAAGCGTTTTATAGACGATATTTTACTTATTTGGTATGGTGACCAGTTGTCACTACTGAACTTTTTAGAAAATATTAATAAAAATGAATTTTATTTGAATTTTACTCCTCAATTTAGCAAAACAGAAATAAACTTCTTGGATTTGACCATCTTCATAGATAAGGGAGAAATTAACAGTAGGACTTTCCACAAACCAACTGACACCAACAGTTTTATCCCTCTCAATAGCTGCCACCTACCTTCATGGCTAACAGGGATCCCATATAGTCAGTATATTAGAGCCCGTCAGAACTGTACTAAGAAAAGAAAAAGGAATCCCAGCAACAATGGCTTCTTGTTTTAGAATGCTGTTTTAATCACATCAAGTGATACAAAATAATTGTAAGGGGACGCGTTTCGGCTCGTCCAGCCTTTCTCAACCACACAGTGATACTGATCTCACATGCAATATATAGGTATACATAGGAAATGACATCATCAATTATGTAAATATACAGGAAGTGACATCAAACAAAAAAGGGGTAAATAAGAGGGTTTTCTTTCTACCATAGCTGGGATATTCTTCATGCTGTGGTAATCAAGGAATAATAGTGGTCTGAAAAAGAAGTAAAATAAATGTAAATAATGATTAAAAACACATAACCTCATAATCTCTATTGAGACCCCTGGGCTGTAAGGTGTCCAGGGTATGAATCCAGAAGGCCTCTCTTCTGAGTAGCATTTTTTTAATGTCTCCACCTCTCCTTGGTTGATGGACCTGTTCCAGAACTTGATATTTCAACTGTGATATAGAGTGATGATGGCTGTGAAAGTGGGATGGTATAGGAAGTAAAAGATTTTCTTTACGAATAGTGGATTTGTGTTTGCACACACGATCTCTCACTGTTTGCATGGTTTCTCCTATATAAAGGAGGCCACAAGGGCACTTAATGAGATAGATAACATTCGAGCTATCACATGTAAAAAAGCCATTGATCTTGTAGGCTTTACCCGTGCGTGGATGATAAAAGAACTGACCCTTAATGACATTGCTACACTGCATGCAGTGTAAGCACGGGTATGTCCCTGATTTCTGACGGCTCAAAGTCCTTTGTATGGATCCTCTCCTGAAACTACCGATGTCTGCACGTACCAGTCGATCTCTCAGACTAGAGTTACGTTTATTACAAATCAATGGGGGATTGTTAAATTCCTCCACAGAGGGATAGGCCTTATGTAGTATGTGCCAGTGTTTACGCACTATATTGTCAAAATGATGGTTAAAGGGATGGAATTTATGCACAAAAGCTATTCTATTCATGTTTTTGTTTTTGTTCTGATAAACATCTGGATTATCCAATCTCCTTACACCATCATTTTTAGCTGATGTAAGTACCTCCGTGGGGTAGCCCCTTTGTGTAAATCTAGTGGCCATTTCATCAAGTCTAATGGTTTTCAATGAAGGATCAGTGACAATTCTGTCTATCCGTAAAAATTGGGACTTTGGGATGGCTTTTTTCAGCGATGGAGGGTGTGCACTTTCATAATGTAAAATGCTGTTTTTATCAGTATGCTTCCTATATAGATCAGAGTATAAACATCCATTTTTCTTAGTGATCAAAGTGTCTAGATAACTCACGGAACTTTGATCGTAAACCATAGTAAATTTGAGTTCATCCCAAATGCTATTCAGATACTCACAGAACCGCTGGAGGGACTCGAGTGGCCCCGCCCACACGCAAAAAACGTCATCGATAAATCTCTTCCAGACACGCGAGTAATTTTGAAAATCGTCTGAGGGGTATACAAATCTTGTCTCAAAAGATGACATATATGCATTTGCGTAGGGCGGGGCCACATTCGAGCCCATCGCGGTCCCGCGGCACTGAAGGTAAAATTGATCACCAAACAAGAAATAATTCTCATGTAAGACAAGATGTAACAAGTCCATGAAGAAAGATCTTTGTTCTTGTGAGTAATTACTGGATCTCAACAGTTCCTCTGTAGCATCAATACCTTTCTTGTGGTCGATCGAGGTATATAGACTGACCACATCAATGGTGGCCAGCCAGCAGTCCTCAGGTAAATTTCTAATACCCCGTACAGTCTCCAAAAAATGTGAAGTATCCAATAAAAAGGATTCAGTCTGTCTGACCAAGGGGGTCAAAACCTTTTCTAATAGGATAGCTGATGGCGAGCCGAAACGCGTCCCCTTACAATTATTTTGTATCACTTGATGTGATTAAAACAGCATTCTAAAACAAGAAGCCATTGTTGCTGGGATTCCTTTTTCTTTTCATGCTAAATGGGGATAGCCCCTTCCCGTGCAACTCACCTGCGGATCTTGGGCTGTCATTTTGGAGTACTATAGAACTGTACTAAGGACACACATTTTGAAGGTGAACTAGACTTACTGAATGACAAATTCAAAGAAAAGGGATACAAATCCACACATTTGAAACCAATCATGGAATCAGTAAGCAGCATCAAACGGGATTCCTTACTTATAACAAAAAAAAAAAAAAAAAAAGAAAGAAATCATCATTCCCATAATAACCAAGTATAGTGCGGGTTCCCACATATTTAAGAAAATCATTAAAAAACATTGGGAAGTGCTTAAACATGATAAAATCATAGGAGGGTTGATTAAGAAAAATCCCACCTTCATCTTCAGAAAGGCCAATAATCTATCCAACCTGATTGCACCTACAATAAAGCAAATAAAAACCGTCCCAATTACATCTAAAGTCGGTTTTTTTCCTTGTAGGATGTGTAAAAACTGTCAGGCAGTAAAACATCTAAAAATGGGCCCAATCAGAGAGATAGGCACTGTCCCCTTGAAATACGAAATAAAAAATTTCATTACTTGTCACACAAAAGGGGTAATATATTATATCCAATGTCCCTGTAATAAAATCTATGTGGGCGGCACAAAACGGGCTTTGAAAACAAGAATACAAGAACATATCAATAACATTAAGAAAAAATTCGAAGGACACCCCCTATCAAGGCACTACTGGCAGTTTTATGCGAGTTCTTTTAAAGGATCCCATTTTGGAGGCCTGGAAAAAGTCCGTAAGAACAAAAGGGGCGGGGACTACATCAAACAAATGTCCCAACATGAAAGTATGTGGATTTTTAAACTAAATAGTCTAATCCCAAATGGCTTAAACCATGAAATTGAACTATTTGCCTTCTAATCTAGGGCAAGGATTCACATGCAAATTAACCCCCTCCAACAGGCCATTGGGAACCACGTAACTCTACACATGAATGGCCTTAATGCTATGCACAATTTCACTCACCTATATAGAGTATCTGACAGTCTTGCCTCAAGTTCAGTGGATTGCTATGGAAACGTGATGCTTTAAATAGCAGGAACAGAAGAAGGATCTACACTCCCTGACGAAGGAGCCCGTTTAGGCTCAGAAACGCGTTGGAGGAACAAGACCCTTTCAGGCTTCCGTACAAGCTGTGACGTCACTTAGCTTTTCAGGTTTCCAAGCAACCAGCTCCCTCACGTGTGCTTGCGCTACCGGCCGGGGCGCCGCCACGCTAGCAGGTAGAGCGTCCGAACAGGAGATCAAGATCGAAAGGAGAAAGAGAAAGAAAAAGAAAAAGAAAAAGAAGCGGCACCAGCGTCGAGAACTGCAGGTAACACAGATACTTACACAAACGCATATATTTAATTCATATACAGGACTTTAAAATCCAGGCTAGCCACTCACCGCGCGAATGCCAGAAACCGTGCACCACTTAGTGAAGGTTTCTCCTTTCAATCTTTAGAGTATTACCTCCCACACGGCCAGGACAGTAGGCCGGGCAGGCATCCAGCAGCGGGCACTTGTTCGGGCGTGTATGCTTGAACAGATGCAGTAGTGGAGTGGGAGCGCAAGTGTGTAACTCCTTTCTATTAACTTTAAATACCTAGTCCGCTCAAAGAGCGACAATAACCCAAACAAACACCATGCCATATGTTACCAGGGAGGGTGGGGGGGAGGGGTTTCTTCTAACTGTTGTTTTCTTTTACAGGTGCCCCGAGATGACAGTTAACGGCTTCTCCAATCAGCCTCTTCGTCCAATACTCAAGGACCCACAGACTGCAACAACTGCATCTGTAACCCAGGTAAGTACTGCACACATTTACAATATTGCACATGCAAAACTAGAGGGTTTATGACACCTTGTCCCCCCTTATTTGCATCCGCAATAAGGTTTGCTCAATCTGTTGCATTTCACAATCATTAATGCCCATCCATTCAAAAACTGACTGGTCCATGTCTTTACTACAATAAAATTTAGACTAGAACTCTCAGAATTACAGGTGCATATCCATCAAGCAAACACGGTTGATAAAAAAAAATGGAAGATAGTACTTTTGAGGGCCACTCAACAGTCAGGCAAACTTGAACGAATAGGTAGTAAAATGTACTTTATTAAAACAAACCACCCTAAAATTAGGCCCAACTAAAAACACTAATACATAGATAAGGTGCAGATAATATATATAAGCGGGTGATACCCTTGTACATCCATACCGGGGACCAATTTGATACATCAAATATCTAAAATGCAATATGGAGAGTTATATACTCTAATAGTCCACAGTGGAGAAACAATAATATCCAGGCACTCGGAAAATTGATGATATCCAGGCACTATTGGAAGTTAAAAATAATTATCTCACCACATACCGTCCTAGACAGTGTCTAGTGCCGTGATATATATGTCAGCTAGGGCCACAGTAGAGAAATGATTATCTGCAGGCACTTGAAAAAAAATGGTGATACCCAGGCACTATTAGATATTCCCCAGATACCATCCTGTGATATATATGTCAGGTAGCGCCACTCCCCAGATGGTATACGTATCAGGTAGCTCCACCTGGATAAAGTTCCCAATGAGTCTTTTGCAAAATTCCAAATGTCCACCGGACTATGTATATAAATATATAAGTTGGGGTACTTTACCAGTCCAGCCGGGGCACGTGTGATACTTCGCACTGCAGCCTGTTCGCCACCTACCAACTCACGCGGCGTCCCGCGTGGTTTCTGGGTTTAATGTAGCATCCCACTTGACCCGCTCTTCCAATGCACTCAGTGGCTGGCCGTGCTGCTGGATTAACTCCCATCTCTTCAAGGTCCTATGCTCTGGACTCAGAGTTGAAGTAATTCATCTATTGGACACCAATAGCTTTCTTGAATCATGTAGGTAAAGTACTCATCCCTTGCTCAATGTACCAGCGTCTGGTGCTGGTAGGACGGTATGTGGTGAGATAATTATTTTTAACATCCAATAGTGCCTGGATATCATCAATTTTCCGAGTGCCTGGATATTATTGTTTCTCCACTGTGGACTATTAGAGTATATAACTCTCCATATTGCATTTTGCATATTTGATGTATCAAATTGGTCCCCTGTATGGATGCACAGGGGTATCACCCTCTTATATATATTATTTGTGATTCTGAGTGTTCTAGTCTACATTTTCTTGTAGTATATATTGAGGGTAGCGTCCTCTTTTAGACTGAACAACGCCCATCTACCTGGGGTTTCTGAGCAGAGTACAAATGTAGCTGGTTCCTACACTGCCCTGAAAATTGTAGGCTTAGGTAAGTCCAAGAGAGGCAGTATATTAGTGTTAGGGACCCATCTGCGGAAACCACTTTGACGCATGATAGATTGGCCCGACACATTAAAATGTACGCTAAGAGCTTCCATTAACTTATTTATAGTAGGTATAATACCACTTTGATTGAGAATGATCCCCATTTCTTAGCTCTATTGTTTGCATGTATAATTATGGTCCATGTCTTTGACATTAAACGTGTATGGACATATAAGAAAAGTAAACATTGGCCCATAAGTTTGAGAATTTTGAAATCTCCTGGAAAATTTGGACTCAAGCTCTTTCATGTACAGTCGTGGCCAAAAGTTTTGAGAATTATTAAATATTGGAAATGGGAAAAGTTGCTGTTTAAGTTTTTATAATAGCAATTTGCATATACTCCAGAATGTTATGAAGAGTGAACAGATGAATTGCATATGTAAGGAAAAGAAAGTTCCTGGACTCCACTGCTTTGCTTTCTTGTATCTTTATTTCACAGCTCAAATTACAGAATGCGGTTTGCCAGTTGTAGGTAAGTATAACAACGTTTCGGCGGTAATCGCCTTCATCAGGAAACTGGACGTGCCGCACTGTGTAGAAATTCAGTGTGGATGAAGTATGGTGCTCAATGGCTCGCTGGGCTAAGCTGTATGGGATCGGTGCCGATGTTCCCTTAGCTGCCAGATGAATTGCATAGTCCTTCTTTGCCATGAAAATTAACTTAATCCCCAAAAAAAACTTTCCACTGCATTTCATTGCAGTCATTAAAGGACCTGCTGAGATCATTTTAGTAATCGTCTTGTTAACTCAGGTGAGGATGTTGACTAGCACAAGGCTGGAGATCATTATGTCAGGCTGATTGGGTTAAAATGGCAGACTTGACATGTTAAAAGGAGGGTGATGCTTGAAATCATTGTTCTTCCATTGTTAACCATGGTGACCTGCAAAGAAACGCGTGCAGCCATCCTGACGTTGCATAAAAATGGCTTCACAGGCAAGGATATTGTGGCTACTAAGATTGCACCTCAATCAACAATTTATAGCATCATCAAGAACTTCAAGGAAAGAGGTTCAATTCTTGTTAAGAAGGCTTCAGGGCATCCAAGAAAGTCCAGCAAGCGCCAGGATCGTATTCTAAAGAGTATTCAGCTGCAGGATCGGAGTGCCACAAGTGCAGAGCTTGCTCAAGAATGGCAGCAGGCAGGTGTGAGCGCATCTGCACGCACAGTGAGGCGAAGACTTTTGGAAGATGGCCTGGTGTCAAGAAACCACTTCTGTCCAAAAAAAACCCATCAGGAACAGATTGACCTTCTGCAGAAAGTATGGTGAATGGACTGCTGAAGTCTGGGGCAAAGTCATATTCTCCGATGAAGCCTCTTTCCGATTGTTTGGGGCATTTGGAAAAAGGCTTGTCCGGAGAAGAAAAGGTGAGCGCTACCATCAGTCCTGTGTCATGCCAACAGTAAAGCATCCTGAGACCATTCATGTGTGGGGTTGCTTCCCATCCAAGGGAGTGGGCTCACTCACAATTTTGCCCAAAAACACAGCCATGAATAAAGAATGGTACCAAAACACCCTCCAACAGCAACTTCTTCCAACAATCCAACAACAGTTTGGTGAAGAACAATGCATTTTCCAGCACGATGGAGCACCATGCCATAAGGCAAAAATGATAACTAAGTGACCAAAACATTGACATTTTGGGTCCATGGCCTGGAAACTCCCCAGATCTTAATCACATTGAGAACTTGTGGTCAATCCTCAAGAGGTGGGTGGACAAACAAAAACTCACTAATTCTGACAAACTCCAAGCAGTGATTATGAAAGAATGGGTTGATATCAGTCAGGAATTGGCCCAGAAGTTGATTGAGAGCATGCCAAGTCGAATTGCAGAGGTCCTGAAAAAGAAGGGCCAACACTGCAAATACTGACTCTTTGCATAAATGTCATGTAATTGTAGATAAAAGCGTTTGAAACGTATGAAGTGTGTGTAATTATATTTGACTACATCACAGAAACAACTGAAACAAAGACCTAAAAGCAGTTTAGCAGCAAACTTTGTGAAAACTAATATTTGTGTCATTTTTAAAACTTTTGGCCACAACTGTACATGTAAATGTTAGCTATGTTGACTGAATGATGAGATGAAAGCTCTCTCAAGTTTATGTATTCTCCACATAAACTTTAAGTTTGGATGGAATGCCTTCCAATTCTCAAACAGCCCCATGACAGTCTGCCAGCTCCCTACATGCAGACATTCAGTTCATTCAAGTGTGATGTAATATCTGCCAGAAACATAAGTTTCTCAAGCCACATAAAATCCTCCAACTGTGGGTAATACTGATCCTTCTCAGCAAAAAAGGCTCTCATTGCACCAATGCAGGCCACAAAACTCTCAAGCACTTTTCCACTACTGAGCGACCTGACATTGGAATTAAGTGGGCCGTCTTTGTATGCACATTCCATTGCTTCAAGCAGCGCTTTGAATTGGCTATGAGTCAAGGCAGAGCCAGCTCGCAGTGCCCAATTTTGTTCTCAATTAAGCCAAGTCCTTTTTGTTTTCCCACCATTAGCAGGGGCGCCATCAGTGGTCATTGCAAATATTTTTCTAATGTCTACAGAAACACTTTCAAAATGTTCAGCAACGATTTTAGCCAAGTCATTACCCTTTGTCCTGCAATAGATTGGTTTCAAACAGCACAGTTCCTCTTGTACTCCAACAGAATCAGAAAATCTGGCAACAACTGCCAAATGAGGCAAATCATTAATGTCCATGCTGTCATCCGGCTCAACACTAAACACAGTGCAGTCTTTCAGACAAGTCATTTGCTGTTCTCTAATGTTATTTGCATTATTTGTGATACAGCGCTCAACAGTTCTTGCTGAATTGGCAGGTCTTTAATCCTAGACATGATAGTGTCCTTGTTTGGTAAACTATCAAACAATTCACCAGCTGCACAAAATGTGTCTTTAATGTGTTCTCCATCAGTGAAGGGTTTTCCACGCTTAGCAATGCACTAAGCTACCTTGTAACTTGCAAGTGTTGCATAGAGTTTACCATGATATAAATTCTGGTGAACACTCCAGTCTGATTACTGTACTTTCAAACTGCTTGTTTGATTGATTATGTTTCGTCAGCATCATCCTTAACGCCTTCAGGACCCTGCCAATTTTTCACCTTAAGGACCAGGCAATTTTTAGCAAATCTGACATGTTTCACTTTATGTGGTAATAACTATAAAACACTTTTACTTATCCAGTCCATTCTGAGATTATTTTCTCGTCACATATTATACTTCATGACAGTGGTAAAATTGAGTCAAAAAATTTCATCTTTATTTATAAAAAAGATACCAAATGTACCAAAAATTTTGAAAAATTTCCACATTTGCAAATTTCAATTTCTCTACCTTTGTAATATATAGTAATAACTCCAAAAATAGTTATTACTTTACATTCTTCATATGTCTCATTCATGTTTGGATCATTTTGTGAATGCCATTTTATTTTTTGGGGACGTTAGAAGTGGCCAAAATCATTAAAAACATAAAGATGGCATTTAGTAAGTACACCCAAAACGAGGATGACAGGGAAATCTATAAGATTAGGCAGAGAGAGGCCAAGCAAGTTATAAGAGCTTCTAAAGCTCAGGCAGAAGAGAAATTAGCTCAATCAGTGAAAAAAGGTGATAAGACATTCTTCAGATACATAAATGAAAAAAGGAAATTAAAAAAAGGAATTACCAAATTAAAAACAAAAGAAGGAAGGTATATGGAAGAGGATAAAGAACTAGCTGACTGCCTCAATGAATACTTCAATGAACAATTAATGGAAACCATACTCAAGGAGAGGATTGTGGAACATCTAAAAACCCATGGGTTGATTGATAAAAAAAATAGCATGGGTTTACTTCAGGGAGATCATGTCAAACAAATCTTATTGACTTTTTTGATTGGGTGACTAAAATAATAGATGGTGGAGGTGCAGTAGACATCGCTTACCTGGACTTTAGTAAGGCTTTTGATACTGTCCCACATGGAAGGCTTATCAATAAACTGCAGTCTTTGAGCTTGGGCTCACGTATTGTTGAATGGATTAGGCAGTGGCTGAAGGACAGAAAACAGAGGGTTGTAGTCAATGGAGTATATTCAGACCATGGTATTGGTACCAGTGGGGTACCTCAGGGATCTGTTCTGGGACCCATATTGTTTAATATCTTTATCAGCGAAATTGCAGAAGGCCTCAATGGTAAGGTGCGTCTTTTTGCTGATGACACAAAGATTTGTAACAGGGTTCCTGGAGGGATACACCAAATGGAAAAGGATTTAGGAAAACTAGAGGAATGGTGAAAAATCTGGCAACTAAAATTTAATGTTGATAAGTGCAAGATAATGCACCTGGGGCGTAAAAACCCAGGAGCAGAACATAAAATCAGTGATACAGTACTAACCTCAGTATCTGAGGAAAGGGATTTAGGGGTCATTATATCAGACGACCTAAAGGCGGGCGGACAATGTCATAGAGCAGCAGGTAATGCCAGCAGAATGCTTGGGTGTATAGGGAGAGGCATTAACAGTAGAAAGAGGGAGGTGCTTGTTCCGCTCTACAGAGCACTAGTGAGACCTCATTTGGAGTATTGTGTGCAGTACTGGAGACCATATCTGCAGAAGGATATTAAAACTTTGGAGAGAGTTCAGAGAAGAGCTACTAAACTAGTATATGGATTGCCGGACAAAACTTACCAGGAAAGGTTTACGGACCTTAACATGTATAGCTTGGAAGAAAGAAGAAACAGAGGGGATATGATAGAAACTTTTAAATACATAATGGGAATCAACACGGTAAAAGAGTAGAGAATATTTAAAAGAAGAAAAACTGCTACAAGAGAACATAGTTTTAAATTAGAGGGGCAAAGATTTAAAAGTAATATCAGGAATTATTACTTCACTGAGAGAGTAGTGGACGCATGGAATATATTTCCTGCAGAAAGCTGCAGGAACTAACTGCAAATACAGTGAAGGAGTTTAAGCATGCATGGGATAGGCATAAGGCCATCCTTAATATAAGATAAGGCCAGGGGCCATTCATTATATCCAGTATATTGGGCAGACTAGATGGGCCAAATGGTTCTTATCTGCCGACACATTCTATGTTTCTATGTTTATGTTTTAGAAGCAAATCTTGAATTTTTTCAGAAAATTTCCAAAACCGACTCTTTAAGGACAAGTTCAGGTCTGAAGTCACTTTGTAGGGCTTACATAATAGAAACCACCCAAACCTGACCCCATTTTAGAATATTCACCCTTCAAGGTATTCAAAACTGATTTTACAAACTTTGTTAACCCTTTAGGTGTTCCACAAAAATTAATGGAAAATGGAGAGGAAATTTCAGAATTTCACTTTTTTGGCAGATTTTCTATTTTAATCCATTTTTTTCCAGTAACAAAGCAAGGGTTAACAGCCAAACAAAACTCAATATTTATTGCCTTGATTCTGTACAGAAAAACCTCATATCTGGTCACAAACTGCTGTATGGGCACACGGCAGGTAGCAGAAGGTAATGAACGTCATATGGTTTTTGGAAGGCAGATTTCACGAGGATTATTTTAAGTTGCCATCAGTATAGAAAGCTCAAGTGATCACAGCACTCTATCTGTTCTGACTGGTGTGGGTGCACGTCATGGTCTCCTCCTGACTCCACCTCTTGGAACTTGACTGGTATTAAGCAATTTCAGACAGAACTTTTTTTCGTATGCTTGATTGATTTTTATTATTTTGCCGGACATGGTGGTACACTGAACAACGTTTCGGGTAAAATGAATGCCCTTTATCAGGCTGATATACAAAGTATAAAAGACATGTATGAATACAATAGATCATATAATACATGGTATTAACAACATGATCATTGGTGAAGTGACAACAATTCAATTTTATGCATGGGATTTGTAGATGCATTTCATTAAGTATTCAATAGATTTCATATTCATGATTCCAATCTGTGGTACATCAGAAAAGGACCACCAGGGGCTATTACAATACACTATGTGGACAACAAGTGGAGATGAATAAAAGGGCAAGAGTGCTGAGTACATATACTAACATACATGCTGAGTACATAATGGGCTAAGTAAGGTCATGGGTGCTGAGTACATATAAGAACATACATGCAGAGTGCATAATAATGAGCTGAGTAAAAGTATGGGTGCTGAGTACATATAAGGACATGCATGCTGAGTACATAATGAGCTAAGTAAGGTCATGGGTGCTGAGTACATATAAGAACATACATGCAGAGTACATAATGAGCTGAGTAAAAGCACGGGTGCTGAGTACATATAAGGATATGCATGCTGAGTACATATTGACCTGAGTACATATAGGAACATAATGGGCTGAGTACATATAGGAACATGAGTACTGAATACAAATGGGAACAGAACATACATGCTGAATACATAATAGGCTGAGTACATATATTGTGAGGCTCAATACTTCAGATGCTGGAAACATAGGATAGAAGGGAGCAAGCAGACAAAGAATAGATGAGGGAAGAAAAGGGGGGGGGGGACGCCTATTCAAAGCAGGATGAAATGCATCGTGAGGACTACATTGTTAGACGGAAGTACCAAGGCAATATGTTGTTTGGGTATTGCTAGGCGTTATATAAAAGAGGAATAGGCATTGTGGTTGCTGCATGTGAATGCCTTCTTACCTAGTTGTGTGCACTAGTCGAGACAGGCGGCCGGCGTGATAGGGCACTATGTTTAAATAAGCGGTATGGTGACCTGATTGGAGTGGGTGGAGAGATCCCTCTCCAATCCTCGCGATATCGTGAGTGAGCTCCGTGAACAGGCTGGCCGAGGAGGGGGAACAGTGCGCTGTGCCAAGCAATAGGTAGCACGTGCATGCACACCATCGGCTAGGATGTATAGCAGGCATCTTGGAACAGGGCACAAAGAGGGGAAAATATGAGCGCAGGTGCAAAAGAGAAAAGGAAGCGGAGCAGTGCACTTATTTGAAAAGAAACCTACGATTTTATGTATTAATATGAGTTGGGAACCAAGGTAGCGATGTGGTATACATTAAGACAATATAGTATACATTAAGAAGGGGGCAAAATGATTTGAAAACCCTGGTTAACATGTAGTACTGGAACAGGGCGGGACTAAGGTGGTTATTATGATTGATAAAGAGGGGGAAAGAGAAAACACGTCATTGTTAGTGGTATAGTAACCATAAGTACACTGGTGTGACAATTTCAAATGTGTTAACAGGTACAAATTAAAGAATGACATATACCAACATCTGAAAAGGGTATATGGACCATGGAACGTGTTTTGTGGGTGTCGCCACCTGTTATTAGATGGCTGAGGCCCTGTGGGGAACAAAGCAGAAGAGGGTATTAACAAGGAGAAGAAAGATTACATTTCATTAATCCAAACAATAATCTTTGTTTAGTCCATTGGGTTGTAAGGTGTTGAGACGTCAGATCCACGACATCCCTCTCTCCTGTAGCTGCAGCTCACGGTTACCGCCCCGTCTTTGAGGGGGTATCCAGTCAATGACCTGAAACAGCAATTAAATGACTGTATGTTTATGTGTTATGAAATGTTTAACCAGAGGGGCATCTATTTTTCGGGTGCAAATGTTGGATTTGTGTTGGGATATACAGTTGTGTTCAAAATTATTCAACCCCCAATGCTGTAAATGGTTTTAGGGAATGCAGTGTACATTTGTAATTGTGTTCAGAATGAAATCTTACAAGGACTTTTTAAAGAACCAAATGCAACTAAAATGACATCAATTGTTTTTGTAATACAGTATTAAATGTTTTTTTTTGTGATTTCTTCATTGACACAATTATTCAACCCCTACCACTCTTAAGAACAGAGGTTCATTCAACTGTTTTCAAGGTATTGAAAACACCTGTGGATGTCAAGGAGCAGCAATCAAGCATAATAAGCACCAATTCGGCAGATTTAAAATGACTGTGATACTCAGCTGCTTCTAGACATTTACTGGTGTGTTTACAAACATGGTGAAGTCAAGAGAATGTTCCAGGAAGACAAGAGAATAGGTGATTTCTCTTCAGGAAGGGCAAAGGCTATAAGAAGATTGCAAAGATGTTAAACATACCAAGAGACACCATAGGAAGCATCATTCACAATTTCAAGGCAAAGGGCACTGTTGAAACGCTACCTGGTTGTGGCAGAAAAAGATGCTGACTTCGACTGCTGTGAGCTACCTGAAGCGCAAAGTGGAGAAAAGTCCCCGTGTGACTACTAAGGAACTGAAAAAAGATTTGTCAGATGCGGGTACTGAAGTTTCAGCTCAGACAATAAGGCGCACACTGCGTAATGAAGGCCTCCATGCCAGAACTCCCAGGCGCACCCTTGCTGTCTCCAAAGAATAAGAAGAGTCGACTGCAGTATGCCAAAAGTCATGTGGACAAACCACAAAAGATTTGGGATAGTGTTCTGTGGACTGATGAAACAAAATTAGAACTGTTTGGGCCCATGGATCAACGCTATGTTTGGAGGAGGAAGAACAAGGCCTATGAAGAAAAGAACACTTTGCTTACTGTGAAGCATGGCGGGGGGTCAATCATGCTTTGTGGCTGTTTTGCTTCTACAGGTACAGGGAAGCTTCAGCGTGTGCAAGGTACCATGAATTCTCTTCAGTACCAGGAGATATTGGATGAAAATGTGATGCAGTCCGTCACAAACCTGAGGCTTGGGAGACGTTGGACCTTTCAACAGGACAATGATCCCAAGCATACCTCCAAGTCTACTAGAGCATGGTTGCAGATTAAAGGCTGGAACATTTTGAAGTTGCCATCGCAGTCACCAGACTTAAATCCGATTGAGAACCTCTGGTGGGACTTAAAGAAAGCAGGTGCAGCGCGCAAGCCTAAGAATGTGACTGAACTGGAGGCTTTTGCCCATGAAGAATGGGCGAAAATGCCCGTAGATCGCTGCAAGACACTTGTGTCAAGCTATGCTTCAAGTTTAAAAGCTGTTATAACTGGAAAAGGATGTTCTACTAAGTACTAAGATTGAATGTCACTCGGGGGTTGAATAAAACTGATAATGATGTGAGCACAGAAAAGACATTTGTGGTTATTTCATTATAAATGTTATGTTATATTTGTCTGACTTACAAGTGCCTCTTTGATTTAATTGTAAACAAGATGACTGAAATGATCAAAATCAATGTCAAACTGGCCAAAACACTCAATTTCAGTGGGGGTTGAATAATTTTGAACACAACTGTATGTTCCTTGATTTTCTGGGTTCTTTCACTCACGTACCCCAACCCACAGGAACATTTAATTAAATAAACAACACAACTGGAGAAGCAAGAGTAGTGTCCCTGGATGTAATATATTCTACCTGTGGATGAGTGTGTAAAGTTTGGGCCTTTTGTAATATTCCCACACTGTGCACAGGATAAGCATGGGTACATTCCCTTGTTGGTGGTACCTGTGATGGTACTTTGAATACTGTGTCCCTTATTAGAGCCAAGATCGGATCACACTAGTTTGTCACTTATATTCTTTGGCATCTGCCACCTTGTAGGACATGAGGGATTTGTCACAGAAGATATTAGGGAAATTGCCTGACAGTATGGGTAAATGTTTATTTATAGACTTCTTGATTTCGTGGTTCAGATGGGAGAATGTAATGTGTTTTCTTACACTCGGTTTTTGGAAGCCTGGGTGTGAGTAGGTCAGTCCTGGAGAGGTTTTTTTGTTTTCTGGATGTGTTCCTGTAGGACGTGGTTTGGAAACCCTCTAGTAAGAAATTGATGACATTCGGATCCGACACAATGAGTTTAACCGTCATGAGTTGTGAGAGAGGGAGGGAACGGATTAAACCTGGAGGGTGGAAGGAGTTGTATCTTAACAGGCTATACTTGTCGGTCGTTTTGGTGTACAAGTCTGTGACCAGGGTGTTGTCTCTTACCTTAAGGAGAACATCCAAAAAGGAAATTTCGGTGTTGTTGCAATCCAAGGAGAGAGAGATGGACTCCGTGACCGAGTTGACGGTTTCATGTAACGTGTATAAATCTTCTTGTGTATCCTGCCAGACACAGAAGATATTGTCAATATATCTATACCAGCATTTGATATGTTGACAGAACATCTCATTATTATACACTATCCAGTCTTCAAAATAGTTCATGTATAGAACGGCAAATGTGGGTGCCACATTACAGCCCATAGCTGTCCCAGAAAATTGATCCTCAAAAAGAAAATAGTTAAGTTTCAATACAAATGATAGTAAGAACATAATAAACTCTTGTTCCGAAATAGAGAAATCGGCCTCTTGGTGGATGGATTCCCTGACACACTCAATGCCTTCCTCTGTGGGAATATTAGTAGAGACTGGCAATGTCCATGGTGACGAGAAGGCAGTAATTGTACTCCAGGTTCAGGCCTTGAATTTTATTCAGGAAGTTGGTGGTGTCCTGAATGTAGGATTAACCTTTTTGGGCATACGGTTTGAGAAGGTTGTCTAGCATTTTGGCAGCTGGTTGGAAGATGGAATCACAACCAGAGACTGTGGGTCTGCCTGGGGGGTGCTCTTTGTTCTTATGAACCTTTGGCAGTGTGTAGATTACAGGGATTCGGAGATGTCTGGAAATAAGGTAATCGGCTACATTTTTATTAATAAAGCCCTTCACGAGAGCTGTCTCCACAATAGTAGAACGTTCATTAGAACATTCTCTGGTAGGGTCATAGTCTATAGGTAAGTAGACTCTTCGATCTGTGAGTTGCCGAAGGATCTCCTGTCTATAGTCCACTTTATTCATCACCACAATCCTTGAGCCTTTGCCAGCCGACTTAATGATTGTGTCCTTATCACTGCACAATTTCTTTAAGGCAAGTCACTGTCCTTTGGACATGTTGTGTCTTACCTTGATAGATTGATCTTCTTTCTAGGGCCTTGAGGTCCTGTAGGACATGTGAAATATAATCTTTAACCACCTCATTTCTTTTTGGAGGGATGAACTTGCTTGGTGGTTTGTAGCCCTTGATGCGGTCTTGAAAGGGTGAAAGGATGTCACTACTCTCCATGGTCCACGTTGGTTTCTCGATCTCGATGTATGCCCATAGTCTGATTGCTCTGAAGAACTTTGACATTTCTTTGTCCTGAAGGTAAGGATCAGTGAAGTTGGTGGGGGCAAATCCAAAGCCAAGGTTTAATGCAAATATTTCCTCATTCGTCAAGTGTTTGTTGGATAGATTGATGACCAGGTCATTTGAAGGAGCTTGGTTTGTGTGGGTATTCACATCTGGTGGGTAGATCGTCTGGATCTTAAAGGACCTCTGCCTAAAAAATCAATATCATCACTGGTGCTTGATGAGCCACATGTGTGGATAGTGGAGGGTCCAAGTGTAGGGTAGTTTTGTGTAACTGTGCGGTAAACTTGGTTTGTTGCATAGTCTTCAACATCCCTCAAGAATTTGTATCTCTTGCGGTCCTCCAAGTTTCACCTAAAGAGGTTGTCTTTTTGTGTGATATTATTCCTGATTGATGCAGCTTCTTCTCCAGACACTTCTTGAAAGAGCCTCTGCTCCAAGAAATTGATCTCGTCTTTTGTTTTCTTTAGTTCATTACTGGCACGTTCTAAGGTGAGGAGGATGATATCAAAGAAGGCTTTATTCAGTATCCTTTCAAATTGAAGACAGAATTGAGTGTCCTCAGAGAATAATGGCGGTCGTAAATTAGACCGAAGGCCTCTTAGAATAATTTTTTTCTTATAATATTTGGCCAATGTGACCATATGTAATTCCAGTGATATGGATTTTTTGTGGACCTTTTCCAGCGAGTCGATGGATACTCTTTGATTGGTATTAGATAAGAATTCATTGGAAGCAGTCACGGACAAAGTGATTCTTCTCGCGTCTTCTTCCGAAAACGAGAAAACTCCACTGTTGTCACGTTGTAAACGTATGTTTAAGAGCGACATTTGGCGTTTCTGGTGATGGTATATAGGTCAGAGATGGTGCACGTAGATCTGTGGTGGAGTAAACCTCAGTATAGAAAACTCAAGTAATCACAGTATATAATTGAATCAGGACGAGCACACCTCACAAGGGCCCAATAGATATAATGATAGGTATAAATTAATTTATTATTAAAATTGTTATTCAGTGCAATAAATTAAGACACAATGATAAAATAAGAATAAAAATACAAAAAATGAAGATAAAAATAATCCTTATACTACAATGGTGTTGTAAAAATATAGTGACAACCGTACATCTAAAGTTCATCACTTCACTTCCTCAACATCCATAAATAGATATCCTTATGGCAGAAGTTCATTATTTCATATTCCAACCAGCTATAGTCTTTGTAAATATTTTAAAATCCAGCAGATAGCGTACGATAGGTAGTTCAACCAGAAAAAACAGTAGAGAACCTTGATATTATTCTTTAGCAGTAATGATATTGATCTTTCTAATACAGTGCACTGTTATTTTAAATCTATGGTGATTTGATTAATAGCCTTCAACCCACTATGTCCTTTATCATCCAATCTTCTTAAAAGGTGGATCTTTAAACACCTTTATGTTGCAGCACCCTCTTTCAAACTTCCCGGCAGTTATTCATGTAAATACGGGGCTATCCGCTCCGCTGTGTCCACTGGCGTCCCACGTGGTACACTTGCACGGAGTGGCTTACCTCCTTCTGGCGCTGCTGCACGGGCTTCTGTTATAGCAGGGGTATCGCTGCTCGATTCGATCCTCAATGGGGTGTTCGAGGTAGGAGCGCTCCTGTTTGTGTGGGTACACTTGCTGTGCGGGAGAGACCCCCGCACAGCAAGTGTACCCACCAAACTCCTGGGAGCATCGAGCAGCGATCCTGCTATAACAGGTCTGCAGCAGTAGCCTGTAGCTGAGTATGCCGTAGGTGCCAGTCAGGACACTAGCGTGATAGCTCCAGATTGATGTAACTGCGGAAGTTGAAAGAAGCTGACTAAAGGTGTTCAAGATCACCTTTAGAAGATCGGATGATAAGAACATAGTGAGTTGAGCTACTAATCAAATCACCATAGTTTAAAATAACAGTGCACTGATAACGAAAGATCATATCATTACTGCTAAGCTATAATATCAGGTTCTACTGTTTTTTCTGGTTGAGCTACCTATCGTACGCTATCTGCTGGAAATATTTACAAGACTTAGCTGGTTGCAAATATGAATAATGAACTGCCATAAGATATCTGTTATGGATGTTGAGGAAGTGAAGTGATGAAGTCTTAGATTCGTTGTAGTGATATTTTTATCATCATTTGTATTGTTATTTTACTCATTATATGCTTTAATTGTGTTACACTAATAGAATAATTTTATCATAGCTCTTATCGTACAATATCTATTGAGCCCTGTGTTGTGCTTCGTCCTGATTCACCATATACTATATTACTTTCTGGGATAAGGTGAGATCCAACAGGACTTTGAGCACCCGTTCCAAACTTATCTCAGGTGAGCCACCCAATACTACTACCTGTTTTCAAGTAATCACAGCACTCTATCTGTTCTGACTGGTGTGGGTGCACGTCATGGTGTGTTCCTGACTCAGCCCATTATGTTCCTCTATGTACTCAGCTCATTATGTTCCTATACATACTCAGCCCATTATGTACTCAGCATGCATGTCCTTATATGTTCTCAGCACCCATGCTTTTACTCAGCTCATTATGCACTCTGCATGTATGTTCTTATATGTACTCAGCACCCATGACCTTACTTAGCCCATTATGTACTTAGCATTTATGTTAATATATGTACTCAGCACTCTTGCCCTTGTATTTATCTCCACTCGTTGTCCGCATAGTGTATTGTAATGCCCCTGGTGGTCCTTTTCTGATGTACCACAGATTGAAATCATGAATATGAAATCTATTGAATATTTAATGCAATGTACAAATCCTATGCATTAAATGAAATTGTTGTCACTTCACCAATGATCATGTTGTTAATATCATGTATTATATGATCCATTATATTCATACGTGTCTTTTATCTTTTGTACATTAGACTGATGAAAGGAATACATTTTTCCCGTAATGTTGTTCAGTGTACCACCATGTCCGGCTAAATAATAAAATCAATCAAGCATACAAAAAAAAAACGGAGTACTGTCTGAGATTGCTTAATTTTAAGTTTCCATGTCACATTTGAAGGCTCCTGATGCATCCCTAGAGTAAAAACTACAAAAAGTGACCCCATTTTGGAAACTATGGGATAAGGTGGCAGTTTTGTTGGTACTATTTTAGGTTACATATGATTTTTGGTTGCTCTATATTACACTTTTTGTGAGGCAAGGCAACAAAAAATAGCTGTTTTAGCGCCCGTTTTATTTTTGCTATTTACAGTGTTCATCTGACAGGTTAGATCATGTGGTATTTTTATAGAGCAGGTTGTTATGGATGCAACAATACCAAATATGACTACTTTTTAGGTTGTTTGTTTAAGTTTTACATAATAAAACATTTAAAAAATGATTTTTTTCTCTTTAATCTGAAAGCCATAATATTTTTATTTTTCGGACGACTGTCTTATGTAGGGGCTCATTTTTTTTTTGGTATGAGAGACCAGTTTGATTAGTACTATTTTAGGGTGCATATGACTTTTTGATCGCTTAGTATTACACTTTTTGTGATGTAAGGTGACAGAAAATGGATTTTTGGCACAGTTTTTTTGGGTGTTCACCTGAGGGGTTAGTTCATGTGATATTTTTATAAAGCAGGTTCTTACAGGCGTGGCGATACCTAATATGTGTACTATTGCTGGCCCGGGACCAACCTCATTGGTCTCGGGCTGTTTGCCGACATCCCTGGCTGTGTTTAACAGCTGGGGTCTCAGCACTTTCACAATGTCTA